>CATIWR010041661.1:0-17574 GCA_949677035.1 Omphalea diandra | reverse complement strand
ATATATATATATATATATATATATATATATATATATATAAAGTTAAGATTAACTTTTCGATGTATTAAAAAACATTAAGAACACATAAGATTTGTTATGTCAGTAACAAGAGCCTCTTGAACAAAAGAACACAAAAAACTAAAAACAAAATAACAATGAGAAAGCCACCACGCTTAGCTTCAATAATCATACTCTCGTTCTTATAAGAGTCATCACTTTAAGTATTTTAGCATTAGTTAATTAATTTTAATTTATTATAAAATAAATTTTAATTTTAATAGATAACATAAAAAAGTATTTCATGTATGAAATAAAAATGTTTAAAATCACTCATTTTAAAAAATTTATAAATATTCTTATAATTTTTTTAAAAAATTTAACTGTATAAAATCTAATATATATAATAAAATTGAGATAATAATTTTCATATATAAATTAAGATATGATATTTTTCCATTTAGGTATCGTTTATATAAGTTTCAAGCATGTGCGTGCATACACACAGATATCACTGACATAATTTATTTGCAATTAATTTGAATAGAGATAAATTTTAATTAAAAATATAAAATAAAATTTAATAAAATTTAGAATTTAATTTTAGTAATTAATGATTAAAATAATTATTAAACATATATTTAATACTAAAAAATAATGAGATCAAAATTTACATAAAATTTAAATCTATGATAGATTGCTAAAACTTAAAAATCAAGAAAAGAAAAAAATTATTCAAATTTGATTAATAAATTTTATTTGTGAAATATTTTTCTATAATAAAATTTAAAATCATTGTTATTGAAAGAATTGGTGATGCATTAAAATTGAAAAGAATAATATTATTTATCTAATTTATAACATATCTAAAAATAGAGATGGAAGGTGAATTTTTAATTTAATAAAAAATATTTAAGATAGATATTAATAAAGAAAATTTAACAGAATTGAGTAAAGAAATAATAAACTAAATTTTATTAGTTGAGAAAAACTATGAATAAGTATTGATTGAGCTAAGTATCCTTAATAAAAAATAGAAAAAAAAATATAATTAATTAATTAATTTTGATTTTCGAAATTATTTTTGATTGAATATTTATCATTTATCAAGCTAGTTATAAAAATTATTTAGGATGAGCATTTACTATTTTTCTAATTAATATTTTAACAAATAAGTGACTAATACTATTATTATTTTATATTATATTAATTAAAATTATAACACTGCTAATTAAAAAGAAAAAAAATATAAAGAAAGAAAACACATGCCATAACAGAAAAATTATTTTAAAAACCTTAAAAACTAATTATTTATCCAATTAAATGATAAAATTTAAAATAAAATAAATTATATTAATTTAAAATTTACTTATTTTGATGTTCTTATATACAAAATAAAAATAGAATAAAAAGTTTCTTAATTATTTATAAAATTTTTCACTATAATTTACATAATGCACGGATTAGAAATTAATTTTTTAAAAAGTGAAGGAAAAATTTGCCAAAATGTATACATTTAATTAATATGATAATTATAATTAAATAAAAATATATAAGTATCTTTATATTTAGAAAAATATGTTATTTTAATTTTTTGATAATTAAAAGTGATTATTTAAGTTGTCAAATATCTGCATCAATAAATTTTCTATACTCAATCAATAATTAATTTTGATCTCAAATTTTATTTTAGATGAGTGTTTATTATTTATTAAGTAATTGTATTAGTAATATAGTATTTTTAATAAATAATAATATAATATATTTATCATATTATAAATAAGCTAATAAGTAAGTATTTAGTTTTCTTATTTAAATAAAAAAATAAAAAATTTAAAATAACAAAAAAATATTGTATAATTTTGAATAATATAAGAAATTTTTTCACATTTGATTATTTTAGGACTATAATAAAAATAAGTATTCAATTTACTATATAATAAAAAAATTACAAGAACTAAAGAGACAAAAAAAAATGAGCCAATAAACAAAATTATGAATTTTTATTTTTTATAAAAATTATTATATTATTTTAATTATAATTATAATTATAATTTTTACTATTTTATTTACTTAAAAGATTTAATTAAATAATAGCATTGTTTAAAGAATAATAATATATTATAACATAATAAATAATAAATTTTTATTTATATATTAATTTTAATAATTTAACTATTTAATTAAAAAATATTAAATTTATTTTAAATTTAGCATTATAATTATATCACAAAGTGCTTGCGATAAGTGAATGTCTATTATTAATTCTAGTATCAAATTTAGTTTAATCCATTGTTTGTCATTTATTAAATACTTGTATATAATATAGTCATATGTGATTATTTTATATTATGTTATAAAAAATACCATATCAAAAAATGTATAAATAGAAAATTATAAAACTCAATTGCCACACAGAAAAATAAACCTTTTAAATAAAAAATTAAAAACTAAAAAATACAAATTCTAAACAGTATGTCAAGATCATATAAAAAAATTTTGAATAGAAAATTAGAAAATTTAAAAAGTAAAAATTCTAAACAACTTCTAAAAAAAAAAATTTTAAAGTAAAAATTCTAAAATTTAAATTAATTCTATTGATTATTTAAAATTTTTAGTATGTAAGAACATATAGCAGGGTAATTATTTGTCAATAATTATTTTATTCAAGTTTAATAAATTTTCGCTTAAAATTATACTGCATAAGATTGAATCAATTAATACTTTTTATTTATAACTATATCACATATGCATATATAATTTGTAATTATTTATTAATTTTGTTTATTATTATGAAATACTTTATATTATTTATTTGATATCCAAAATTAATTAGTTAAAATTATTAAATTTTCTATTGATATTATGTCAAATAAAATTAAAAGTATAAATAAAGAAATAATCTTTTATTACAACTAACTTTATATATAGTTACAAGTTTGAGAAATTTATTTTTATTTATTTTATAATTATTTGTTTATAAAATAATAATTAAATTTTAATTATTATTATTATATATTAATTTTTAATCTTCAATTAATTAATTAATAAAAATAGATATTAAATATATTTAAATTTTTTATCAATGTATATTATTAATTTCACTCTCAAATTAGTTTTAAATAGTTATTTTCATTTGTCACATAATTATATATAACTTTATCATATGTCATTATTTTATATTATATAATAAAAAATTATCATATTAAAACAAATTTAAAAAAGAAATTAGAAAAATTTATTTAATATAAAAATTCTAAATAAAAAATTACAAAAAAACCTAAACAATTAAAATTTTAAATAGAAAGCTAAAATTATATAAAAGAAATTTATGAGTAGAAAATTAGAAAAATATAAAAAGTAAAATTTTATTTAAATAGAAAACAAGATTAAAACTAATTTCATTTATTGTTCAAAATTCTAAATATATAAAAGCTAATAATAGTTTAATGATTGTCAAAAATTACTTTATTCAAATTTAATAAATTTTCTTTCAAAATTATATTACATATGTTGAAAGTATAAAAAATAATTATTTATTGCAATTATCTTGTACATATATATATATTATTTTTTATTATGAAATTATTATAATATTTATTTGATTGATTATTAGAAATTTGCTTCATTCAAATTTAATTGAACTTTTTCTTAAAATTTTATCATATTTGAGTAAATGTAAAAATTAATAGATAATTATTTATTACAATTACACGTATATAATTATAAATTTTAAGAAATTTATTTAGTCATTTTATTTTTTTATAATAATTTTTTTATAAAATAAGAATTAATAATTTAATTAGTTAATTAAATCATTTAATAAAAATAAATATTAAAGAGATAATTACTATAAACTTCCAGACGTTTAATATATTTAACTAAGTCATCCCTGATATTTAAAAATTATGCTATATACCTCTTTACGTTTGTCACATTATATTGAATTAGTTAATATTATTTTATAACTTTAAATTATTATTTATTTTTAAACTTTTACTAATTCTACTCCATCTATAACTATTCGTATTTGCGAGGAAACCCAAATGTAAACACTTTAATAAAAATACCATCAACAGTTGTTTATTTAGTTTTTTCAACAAGAAATATTCAAGTCTACATTATGCCAAATAATAAAAAATATATTTATACTTAACATCTATTGACTCTTATGCATCTGTGTCCTTTATCACTTTTATTATTGAATCAAAATTTTATAAATGCTTACTAATTAATCATATTGTGAGAAAGTGCGAGACTATTTAGCTAAAATAAAAGAAATTTTGAGAGGAAAAAGAACATAATTTGAATTTATTTTTTGTTCTATTATTCATTTGTTTGAAATTATTGTCTGGAGATTTATTTGGATGTTTAGTTAAGTGATGGAAAAGAAGTGAAATTTTAGATGATATATAATTCATCTTGAAATAAAAAGTTATATGTCTATTACGAATGGCATGTAAATTTAGGCCAAATCATTTTCAAATCATAGTTTGCAAGCAAGTTTAAATTGTTTTCAAATGTCGTGTCAGATAAAATTATATATTTTTAAAATAAAAAATATTATTTTTTTTAAAAATAAATATTTTAATAATTTAAATCACATTAAATTCAGGTAAAATCATCAAAAGATCAAATTGTTTTAAGCTTAAATTGAATAAAAAACTATCATGTCTAACTTTTATTTATCTAAGGAAGTAAGAAAATTTTTAAAATTATAAATTCAAAGTTATTTTTATCTAACAACAAACCTAAAATAAATTCAATTTCAAAAAATTTTGATTTAAAGCCTCATTTCTTCTCAATTTTGAGTTGCCATTTTGGATAAATAGTTATATCATCAAAATTGTAATATTTGTTAAAGCTTCTGGCTTCTCATTAAAACGGCAACATGATATTTATCATGTCTATGTTTTTAGTAAGTAGATATTATTTATTTTCTCATATCAATAATAAAATAAAAAATATATGAAATATTTTTTTCATATTTTACTTTTTAAATAAAAGAAAAAAAATAAAATTTATTTTTTCTCTCTATTTTCTTTTTGCTCTAAATAATTTCTCAAACATGATGACTTTCATTTTTTTTCTTTTTTCTCTACAGAGAGAAAACGATGTGCATTGAGTGAGTTACCAGTACATCACTAATTAAACCTGAGCACACGTACAATAGACTGAATCAAACAGGGCATTTCCTGTCAACAAACAACTGGGCAGTTTCCATACTCAATAGTGGCAGTAAAAAGCCATGCTATTTTTTTAAAAGAAAAAAAAAGAAAAGAAAATGGCAGTAGGGCTTGTTGGTTGCGTCTACTATTTGCAGAGAATCTGCTTCCATAATCAACCGATAAAAGCCTTTGGAATTTGCTATGTTAACTGTTTCTCCATCCGACTCTCCAAATCCCTTCTCTTGCCACTCTTTTTATTATTAGGTTATAAAAGGACTTGCTCTACTTTGTTGTATATATTGCATTCTCTTTTTAATTGATTGAATTGTTAATGGGCTCTTTTATTGAAGTGGCTTATTCTTAGTTTATTGATATAAAGACTTCAAATTTCAACTTCTCATCTCACATATTATACACGTTATTAAAATAGAGATGGAATATTCATACAAAGCTTAGAAAATTCACAAAAAGGACAAATGCAACCATATTTGATAAATTGGAAACGTCCTCTAAAACCCTCTGAATTTTGCCATGTATATTACTCCTTCTCTACTTTATATATAATATAAAAACATTTTTAAAATTTAATTTCATTCTATGAAAACATTTTTCTTGTCTATTTTAATGATATATTTTTAAAATATAAATAAAAATTTTTAACTAATAATACAAATATCCTTAATAAAATAACTAAATTTCACTTGTAGCATGTACTACCTAACATTAAAGCATATAAAATTCATTTCACTTCTCAAAATCATATCTATTATTTATTATTGACTATTTAACTTGAAATTATCCACCGTCTAAATCCATTATATCGTCTAATAATTATAACGAAAATCATATGTAGCACATAATGCTAAAAAAACAAAAAAAATCTTTTTCTTTACTCCTTGTACAGAAATTTTCTCCTTCCTTAATATAACTCAACCCACTCTTTCTCTATCACCTTATTAAATCCTTCAAATTTTAATTATTATAAAATAACTCGCTGCTACAAACCCATTGCAGCCACTTACCTCCAGCCTTTGCAACATCACAATATCTGGAATTCGTGGAGAAGATTACCTCTGCATTCGCCATAAGAGAATCTGGCACAATGGTGGTTTCTCCGATGTAAACGGATCAAATTCTGCACTATGTCAACTTGACATAACCATAAGAAATGAAACAATAACCAGACTATAGCATGCTATTCATATCCCTTTGTCCAGACAGGTACAGAGTATATCAGAATCCCCAGGCCAAATGAAGTGAGTATTGTCATAAGAGCATATGCATAAGCTCTCCAATTTTTTGTACTTTCTTCCATGGCATTGTATTCAGCAATGAACGTTGAAACAGTACTGAGACAACCCAAAAATCCAAACTGTATGCCTGTTGATATGGTATTGCAAGTCTTGGTATGCACCTACATCTCCCAGATATCAAACGATCAAAATCCCAAAAGTCAGAAATGTGAAATGCACACCATATATGATTCAGAATTTAGGTTTAAACTATTTGAATATCTTAAAGAACTGATAAAGTATGGTAAAATTGCAGAGGCTTGTGCATTTTCACATTAATGCCTTTCATAGAGCCAAGATATCAACTTACAATATTTAAACCATACCATTTTCTTCAAAGTAGCAAGTGCAGCCATGATACAAGCTGCAGAGACATTGGCAATTAGAGTCCCAAACGGAACCCATTTCAGATATCCTGTTTTTCCCAATCGACGTCCATTGAGTCGGGCCAAGAACCACCTGATCCACACCCCAGGGGGTCCCACCAAGCAAGCTAGACATAACTGGGCCTCATTGCTGTCACTGTTAAACTCCTTTCTTAGCAGTGTTCCACTGACACTCCACAAAATCCCTATCATAAGCAACAGAACTGCCATAACTGCCAGATGACGAATGTAGTTGTCTACCCTCCAGTTCGTGCTGGTTTCAGTTTCACTCCTATTTAATCTTTTCAGAAGTGACTTGAAGCTCCTAGCTGTTCCAATGCCCAGTTTGATGGAATATGCTGCAAGAAACAAGCCTGAAAATATAGACAATGATTGAGAGCTCATTTTACCCTGTAATAGTCTGGCAGTATGCCAAAATTTGAATAAGCACATATATATGAGGCAAATAAGTTTTCATGTGCTGATCACTGAGACTTGTTAATCTTATTGGATACTACGAAGTGCTTTATTACCTAGGAGAAAGCCAACCACAGCAAACACCCAGTGACCATCAACAATGAGATCAAGCATTTTTTGATTCCAACCACTGAAAGTAGTGAGACTACCCAAGTAACCAGTTGTTAATCCGATGGCCAGATGATCAGACACACTGGCTATATCTCCTTTGAAAACAACACCAAACCATCCCATCAAGAAAGAACCCACCTAATAAAATTGAATGTTTAGTTTGCATGAGAACATATACTTTTACTTATAGCATTGCCAGTGAAGTTGATAGTAACAAACGAAAAGAAAATGAGTTTCATTTTAGCGCAAGAAACCCACCACGTATCAGGTTGAGATTCTAATATCTTAAGTGTCAAGATGACATGAATTGAGCAGTGGTACATGATTGAATATTCACACTCGAATGCACTTTCACCTCATCAGAAGGGCATGGAGCTAAGCATACTTTACAACAAGCTCTCATTTTGTACCATGCAAATAACAGTCTTGTAACAGGAAATATGACATACATTTAAAGATTGCTTATTCTTTTTTGTGTTTGGAAAGACAAATTCACTACCTAATTGTACACATATTTACTTCCCTACAGGTTGGAATCTTAAAAACTCAATCCTTATACAACTTTTCTTGCACAGCTGATGTTAGCAACAGACAAATCACAATTTGAGATACTGTAGTAATCATAGTTAATTAACTTCTAATAACTGCCTCTCGTATTCACAACCGTTAAATGCAGATTGATTCCCAATAATTAATCACTATAATTGCAATTGCAACTTCTTTTCCTTAATAAGTACGACAAGTATCGCTATTGAAGCCTAGGTAATGGAATGCCAAATGCACAATCTGATCAATTTTTTAATATCTTATATTTAGACTTCTGTATGATCGTAAGATCTTAGTCTCCAAGACATCTACTCAACAAAATGTATGACTAATTTGTTCAAAAGAAGAAGGACAAATGCCATAATAAATCACATCAACATGTCAAATAAAAGGACTTCATGCCCATGTGGGTGTTCCCATAGGCAGAGAGTGTGCGAGCAAGACAGAGGGAGAGAGAAACAGACAGAGAGGAGAAAGAGAGAGACCATGTTGGAAGGAAGGTCAAGGTATAGAGGATAGTGGTCGCCTGTCACGCCAGCTACACTAGGGCCAAAAAGTTTCTGTAATAAGTATCTTGTTAGAACCTGCAAATTATGCATGTCAATGATTAGTATTTTATAGACCAACAAATAGCTTATGAGAACATCCCCTCCATCAACTAAAATCTAAAAAAGGAAAACAAAGTTGGAAAGGAAGAGAATAAAATGTGATACTTCTATTTGATCTACAAGAATAAGAAAGGTACAACAGAGCTCTAATTGTTTGAAAGAAGCTGAATCCGGGTGAAAACGGATTTCAAATGATTCTTCTGTTTTGGTGCAAGTCACGTTTGATGAAATCACTTATCATTTATTCAGTCTGAATATTGATAGAGATCTACATTTATCTCTATTTTGCTTTCTGAACATCTAATTTTCCTATAAGTTCGACAAACACTTTGCCAGGATTAAGCATCTTCCTACAAAAATATCTACTTTAGTGACTAGTAAAAGCCATTCTTCATGATTTGGAGTTCAAATTAATCAAGAAACAATAAATGAGACATGTATTGAGAAAGTAATAATTGGGATACAGGATGAATATAATTTTCACTACACAGTAATGCGTGATGAGATATAAAATTTATTAGGGAACTAACGAAATTATTATTTAATCTGTAAAGAATCTGGACGAATAGGGTGTGATTAAAAAATTGAAAAAATATAACACCAAATTATTAGGCTACAAATATCACGTAAAATTGTTGACTAAATCAGCATGAAAGAAAAAAAAATTAGACATGATTATAACGAGGTTAAAACTACAGATATTAAGAAAAAGATCTAGCCAAAATGCTGAAACAACCAAAGGGGATAAGGATTGATATAAACTTAGCAGAGAACCTGCTGATTTTTAAAACATTTGAACAAAATTTCTGCTATTCTAATTCAGAGTAATATGGTCCAACTCGTCATTGTCCCATTGCACATTTTCATGGCCTTCACCTCTATAATTACCAACACAATACTAGCAGATATTTCATAAATTAATTAAAAATTATTAAAAAATATGATTAAAATTTTTTTTTTTCAATTTTCACTAGTATAGATGCAAAAATTTCAGAAAGTAAAAAATAAGATGTTATGCATATTACCCCAAGAATCCCAAAAACAGATAGATAAACAAGACATGACATATACTCCAGTCCTGGGGGCAACACGAATGCTGACTCTTTGTCCTACATACAGAAGTAAGACACAAATGAGATATATAATCTGAAAATACTAAAGAATACCATAAAGTCAGAACTAAAAGATTCTAAATATCAATAAAGAATTTCGGCAAAAGATTACTCACTTTTTTTTCATCCTTAGGCCACACTGTTGCATCAGTGGATAGGGGAGATATGATTTCTTTGGGCAATTCTAACACAGGGGACTCTTCATTGGAAATTGTGGAATCATGAGACCTTAATCCATAAACTTGTGATAAATTGCCTTCTGGAATGGGAAACACTATTCCACTCTCCAAGGAATTACCAATTGATAAACGAATGCTGCTGCTTTCACTGTACGTCTTGCTAGGAAGAGCTCGGTCTCCAACATCACCAGCCTCTGAAACATTTTCACTTTCAATATCATCATCAATTTGAAAGGGTGTTGCATGTGATAAACTTAAAGAACGCTGACTTATTGAAGAGCCCATACTGCTTGTCCTACCAAACCATTCAAATCGGTTTGGTACAGGCTCATTAATCTCGTTCTTCATGACCCTGAGCACAGATTGAGGTTTCATTCTTCATGAATTAACTTGTAAAATAAAACTGGAAGTAAAATAATGACACTGATTCTAGTACCAAGAAGATGTGACAATAATATGATGCGGATGCTAATGAAAAAAATAATTTCATTTCTGACAACTTTAGTAGCTCAAAGTCAACCATTGGAAATTATCATATATGAATGTAACCACAAATTGTAAAGTAAAATGCTTTTATTTGAAGTCCAGTTTGGATACTATACCTATTATTCTATAAAAAGATTCTTATACTAACTTCTACACAATCATATTGACATTCAGATGCTATCATGAATAGTTAAAATAATCCTCTATCAATTTGTTAAAGAATAAAAAGGAGTATAACTAACTTCTAGATAGATAGAAAGATGAGTTCTGATCACATGGGCTTCAATAATTGACTAGGCTACACAGCATCACGATACGAAAACACTAAATTGAATAGCACAACTTTTGTCTCAAATACCAAAACTCCAGAAAAGAAAATGGTAGTGCTAACGTAAACATTAGGGGGCTGAATAGTATAATGGGTTATGTTAGCATCAAAATCAGAGTCCCCACTAAATTATTCAATAACACACAACTATTATTGTCATGTAGTTATTGCACGTAAACAGAAACTCAAAAATTTTATATGAAAATTTTCAAAAAATAATACTAATAAAATATAGCATTTACCACTGTCCAAACATGCATAAGAGTATATTTCATATCACGAGACCTCCAAAATGATGTTAATGAAGGAGGCTAAGAAAGCAGGCAACAGCAAGAATTGTGGGGGTGAATAGACACCCGCATGCATGGTTAGGAAATAAAGGGTAGTTGAAGCAACTTGATGGGCAAGCATTACATTATGGACATTGAGCTACATCTTGTGGTTTACTTCTTCTAATTGAATCAAAATTTTTTGAACAATTTTTGTACGGAAAAATTGGTCTGTGGGTCGTAGCTAGCGACTAGTTATTCGTAAAAAGACCCACAAGTTCGTCTTTTTGACGCAATTGCAATCACTCGTTGGGTTTGTATTTTCTAATTTTTTCGTTAGTTTATATCTCCTGCGTATGAAAACTTTGGGAGAAACTCGTTTTCATGTTTTAAAAATGTTTTTCTTCAACAAATTTACCAAAATAAAGAAATGTATTTTAGAAAATTAAAAAATGTGTTTTCACTTTGAAAATATGTTTTTTTAACTTTGAGAAAAAAAAGAAATAAACATAAAGAACAAAACCACGCACACGTGACGTAGAAACGATTCACTCCCAATAACAACAACTCATCACGCTAAGCACCAACAACCTACTTGAACGATGTCCAAACCCGCGATCCACTCCCACCACTTTAAGGTCAATTTTAAATATTTTTCTTTTTCCCTTTTTTGAATTTTTATTAGTTTTTTTTGTTGAGTTTAATGAATATTTAATAGATATATTTACTAAGTAATTTTGTTAAGAGTTTATCCGCTATCGTTATTAGTAATCTATCTAATTGTTGTACAATCTATTTGACTATTATAATATTTACTACAGTTTTTCTAGAATAATTTTTATTTTTATGTTACACTACTATAGTAAGATTTTGTTATCATCTTTTAGGTCGTAATGACTAAAAAAAGGAGAAGAAAATTTTGAGCAATTCTTTTCATTTTGATAATATAAATTTTTGTGTGTCATTCTTTTAATAAAATTGTAATAAAGATAAACAAAAAGAAAAAAAAAAGAGAAAAAATATTAAGAAAAATAAAAAGAAAAAAGATTATTTTTCTATTTTAAATAAATTTTCAAATTAATAATCAAATAAAGAACAACGTACCTTAGAAGCTAAATGATAATATTGCAACTGAAAAGGAAAGGATAAATGATTGACATGAGAAGGCTTGTTCTTCAGCAGCAACGGCGGCTATAGAGCGGCAAAGCGGTGGCGGCAACAGCTGTTACGGAGATTGCAAAGCAATAATGGCAACAGCGACTACAGAAGTGGCAAAGCGGCAGCAAAGATGGACGTGAAGGGCTGCGGCGATGGAGTGAAGATAAAAAGAAAATGGTGATGTTCAAGATTAGGCAGCGAAGGGGTATATAAAATTTTTTATTAAAAACACAGATAATATAAATAAGTAGAATCGTACAATATTAAAATAATAATAAAATATTTTGTTGCACAGAGAGTGGAATGTCTATCGGGAAAGAAATAAAGCTTCTGATGTTTTAAGCATCTGGTGGGTGTAGCTTGGCCACTTGAGGTACCTTGTTTTGTTTGGGGTGCTCGTGCTCCCCCCCCCCAAAAAATCCTATTTGTAAATATTTGATTTAAAATAAATGACAAAATTAAAAATAGAATAAAAATTATAATTTCATTCCAATCCAAGATTAACCAAACATGCCTTAAAGCGAATAGCACAACTTTTGTCTCAAATCAAATGCCAAAACCCAGAAAACAATGGTAATACTAATAAATAAAAGAATTAGGTGTCTAAATAGTTTAATGGGTTATGTTAGCATCAAAGTCTAAATCCCTAGTAAATTATTCAATAACATGTTGAAATTTTTTATGTGGGCTAATATTAATTATGAATTTATTTTAATTATTTATAAAATAAACTAAATAATATAGTTTATTGATTGAGGGTAAACTCAATTAAAATGTGATCAATTGAGTTATGTGCTTGTGACACTTTTTGTGGGCCGATATGTAAGACAGTCAGTGTAGACCTATTTTAACATACACCTGTGATGGGTGAGCCTGTTAAAATTTATTATAAATAGGCTAGGTCCCCTCTCCTGCTTTCATATGAAAAACCCTAGTTGTTACGCCCATTGTAACCGTATTTGAGAAGGTCAAGGAGAAGAAGATCTAGTTTTCTTTTTCAACCATTCTGACATATTATTCTAGTGTTTAATTTTTAGCGATCGTAATTATGACGCAGAACAATTTGGGATCCAACACTCAAATAGGTATACAATTTGTTTCTGCTTAATTGATAAATTGGTGTTCTAAATTCATGTACTAAATATTGAATAAATTTTTACATGTAGTATCAGAGCATGAGAATTGTATATGATTTAGAACCTAAATATTTTGTGTCGTTAACAAAAAACAAATTATTTTAATAACTAACTGTATGGATTTCCTATATATTTGTGTGCCCCTACCGTAACAGGCTACTCGCTTAGCTCCGACGGTTGGTGTGGCTGAGAGTGTGACATGAGGTCGCGGGTTCAAACCCTCGTTTGCGGAATACCGTTTCTTTTTGCCCAATTTTTTTTCCCTTCTTCCCTCTCCCTTCTGCAATTCTTTCACAACTCAAAAGAAATAGAAACCCTTCATTTTGTTTTTGGGTTCCAAACCGTTGTCGCAAACAGAAAATTCCACAGCACGGGCAGGTGAATCAAAATTGAAAGAATACAACTGAGTCCCTGTTTCCTCATCTCATAGCTTCGTCGTTTGGTCCGTGCTCCCTGTAATCAACCGCATCGAATCCTTCGAGACGTTGCAACACCAAACATCGTAGTTGTGGCCGGAGTAAGTGCCCAAGCGCTCGCCGTTGTAGGCAAACCAAACAGTGGTGGTGTGATCCTTGGCGTAATAGAACAAGAAATCGCCTTCTCTGTTGTACTTAAAAAAAAAAAAAGAAGGGGAAAACGATGTGATTAAAGTGATTGTTGTTGTGATTGTTCCAATTTTGTGTTGATTGATTTCTTGGCACCAATACTATGGTTGATTTGTGTTGATTGTTTGTTTTGATCCATTCGGCTAGTCCCTGTCCGATTCAAGATCGACAAACTGTGATGTGCAACAAAAAAAAAAGGGAAGGGGGAGGGGTATCGTGGGTCTCAAACCCACGACCGCGGGGTTTAGAGCCCCAAACGTTACCATCTGAGCTAAGTGACTTAATCGTTATTTCCTTATGCGAGCAAATATTTAACATAGGCATGCTTGTATTCATGTACATCATGATATGTTTTAATTTTATTTCAATAATTATTAATATATGTGCATATAAATGTTTAGAAGGTTTATATACAGTTAATTATCAGTCTATTATTTAGCGATATTAATTTTATGATAAAATTAAAATAAATAGATAATAGATATTTGTTTTGCACATATATGAATAAATAGTTATGTGCTTAAAATTGAGGTATTTTATGTTTGGTACCTTGTGTATTTTTTTTGAAACATAAATTTGTGTTTAGTATGTATTTTAATTGGGCTAATATAAATCTCTAATTAAAAATAATTTTATGGGTTGATATGGAAGTTACTGCCAAAGTGGGACATCTATTGAAATTCGTAGAGTTGTTTTTAATTTTTACAAAGAGATAATTCTAAATTAATGTATCTAATAATCTGTCCAAAAAGGGTTATCAGATGCATTTATTTTGGGAGTGCTTTTTTGAATAAAATAAAATTCCAAATTAATGTATATAACAACCTGCCCAAAGAGGGTTATTAGATGCATTGATTTTGGAAGGACTTGTTGAGTTGAAGCTATTTGTGCTTAGAGGTGCATTAGTTTAAAGAGTTTATCTGCCCAAAGGGGATAGATTTCTCAAAACTAATGTGATCTCAATTGTATGCTTCATAACTAGAAATTCTATTGCATGTGCATATTCTGCCCAAAGGGGAATATGTAGTGATGCCAGAATTTTCTAAATGGTGTAAATTGCAAATTTATTTTATGTATAGCCCAATTCTAATACATGCTTTTATTTTGTCACAAACAGTCTCCTTTAGTCTCAACAACAGTACTGCAACTATAGAACTCTTGACTAGTACCAACTTTAAGATGTGGAAAGATGACATTTTATTTGTCCTGGGAATGAGTGAGATTGATTATGCCCTTTATGAAGACAAGTCTGCTAAATCCACCCGTGAGAGTAATGTTGATGAAAAAGAACTGCATGCCAAATGCGAGAGATCAAATCATCTCAGTCTAATGACCATGAGAAAAACTATTTCTGAGTACCTTAGGAGTAGTTTGCCTACTGATGTTACTGCCAAAGCTTTTCTTGTTTCTGCAGAAGATAGATACTTTGTATCCGATAAGGTTGAGGCTGAGACCCTAATGAGTCAGTTAACCGGTATGAGATATAACTATAGTGGAAATGTGAGAGATTACATTCTAAATATGGTTCACCTCCAAACCAAACTTAAGTGTCTTAAACTTGAGATTTCTGATGAATTTATTGTTCACCAAGCTTTAAACACCTTGCCTCTTGAATTCAGCCAGATTAAGATTGTCTATAATACCCAAAACACTACCTGGACCATTAATGACCTTATAACTAAGTGTGATGTTGAAGAAAGGAAAAACAGGAAAGAAAAGGGTGAGGTTGCTATGCTATTGACACATCTTATGGTTGGTCCTAAAAAGGATAAATGTAAGTTTAAACTTAATATTATGCTCCTAAAAGGAATCAGAATTTTAAATGGCATGGTAGGAATCAGACCAAGAGAGGGGGAGATTTTGGGAGTGTCCACAAAAGTAAGGTGAAATGTTTCTTTTGTCATAAAGAAGGTCATATGAGAAAAGATTGTCATTAATTCATAGCTTAACTAAAGAAGAGAGATGAAGGTATTCCTTTGACTTACGTTTGCCTTGAATCTTATATGGTTGATGTACCACCAAATTTTTGGTGGCTTGATACTGGTGCAACTATTCATATTACTATTACCTTGCAGGGGTTCATAAGCAAACGAAAGCCAAGTGAAAGGGAGTCCAAGCTTGGAGTTGGAAACAATTTGGAGATAGATGTTGAGCAAGTAGGAGTAGTTAGATTAGTCATGGAATCTAGATTTTGTTTGGTTTTGGAGAACACTTTTTATGTTCCATCTTTTAGGAGAAATTTGGTTTCTGTTTCTGTTTTAGATAAGATTGAATATCATTTTGCTATTGGTAATAGAAAAGCCAATATGTTTTTAGATTCCAAATTGATTGGTGAATGTGTTTTGTTTGATAATTTATATAGATTGTGTTTAGATGGTGCGAGAGATTGTGAAACCAATGTTGTGACCAAATGATCCTTAATTAAAGAAAAATCTTTTTCATTGTAACACAAACGTTTAGGTCATATATCTAGAGAAAGAATTGGAAGACTAGTAAAAAATGTCATTCTTCCTTCTCTTGATTTTGAGGATCTAGATGTTTGTGTGGATTGTATAAGGGGTAAATTGACTAAGAATAAAAAGAAAGGTGCTAATAGAAGTTTAGATCTTTTGGAGATTATCTATATTGACATTAGTGGACCTTATTCACCTACTATTTATGGTAATAAATATTTTATTATTTTTATTGATGATTTTTCTCGTTATGGATATTTGTACTTGATAAAGGAGAAATCAGATGCTATTGAAATATTTAAAATTTTCAAAACTGAGGTTGAGAAACAATTGGGAAAGGTCATTAAAATTATGAGGTTTGATCGAGAGGGTGAATATTATGGCAAATATGATGAGACTGGTCAACATATGGGAGAGTTTGCCAAATATTTGTAAGAATATGGAATAGTTGCTCAATATACCATGTATGGTAGTCTCAAACAAAATGGTGTCGCTGAAAGGCGCAATCGTACTTTGAAAGATATGATGAGGAGCATGATGAATAGGTCTAACTTGCCTTAATTCTTATGGGGTAAAGCTATTAAAACTGTCCTTTATATTTTGAACTATGTCCCTAGCAAATCTGTACCTAAAGCACCTTTTGAGTTATGGACTGGTAGAAAACCTGGTTTGAACCATCTTCATATTTGGGGTTGTCCTGTTGAGGTTAGAATATATAATCCAAATGAAAAAAAGACTGACCCTAGAACTACTCGTTGTTACTTTATTGGGTACCCAACCCATTCTAAAGGATACAACTTTTATTGTCCTACACGTGACACAAGAATTGTAGAGTCTTTGACTGCGAAGTTTTTTGAGATGGATGTTGCTGATCTAGACATTTCTCAACCGACTGTTTGTGGTGTACAAAATGAAATTACAACCATTCCTTTACCTTCATCATATGAAAGGATTATAAGGGTTCCTGTTCAAGTAGGTGGTGGTGATGAGGGTGCAATTGATCTTCTTCCTCCCGTTGATTATCCTCTAAAGCATGTTATAACTAAACTATTACCTGTTAAAAGGTCTATTAGAGCGAGAAGGTGCATCAATTCCAGATGATTATGAGGTCTATCTTGGTAAATGTGATTATAATATAGGTCATATTACTGATCTTGTATCTTATGATGAGATTGTTAATAGTGTTTGTTTTGAATTCTGGATTGATGCTATGAAAGATGAGATGACATCAATGAATCATAACTGAGTTTGGGAACTAGTGGAACTTCCTTCTAATAATAAGCC
>CATIWR010041649.1:0-28509 GCA_949677035.1 Omphalea diandra | reverse complement strand
CGAATCAGGATCCAAAAATCAACCTTGTTTGTATCACTAGTGAAACACTTGAGTGAGGTTATGTGTTAGCCTAAAAACACATTGTTGTAAGGTTGTGTGTGAGCCATCAAAACACAAATTGTACAAGTTGGGTGTGAGCTTAAAAACACCTTGAGATAGTGAAATACCCAATTGGTAAATTGGGGAGTGGACATAGGCTAAATTATACCCGAACCACTATAAATCATTGTCTCCATTCTACTCATTCATCTTCCCCTCTTCTTTGTTTTTGAAATTTTTATACACCAATTCAACCCCCATTCTTGGTGCCAAGGGACAACAAGTGGTATCAAAGCAAGGTTTTCACAAATTAAACCTTCATTGGGTGAAATAAGATCATGGCATAAGAAGCAATCTACTCATACCTAAGGCCATATTTTGATGGAACTGACTATACTCATTGGATGTATAGGATGGAGATATTTCTTGACATAGATGTGGTGGACCTTTGGGATGTGGTAATCAAGGAATGGAAGCCTTCTACCAGAGTTGTGGATGGCAATGAAGAATTAATCCTAAGGGATGAATGGGTTGAAGCTCACTAGTGGTCAAATGGTAAGAACAAGAGGGCAATGGTCATTCTCCTAAGCTCACTTTCTAAAGAACAGATTGGGAGAGTGCAACATTGTCAAACCACACATGCCATATGGAAGACTCTAGAGAACTATCATGAAGGCACACCTCTAGTGAAGTCAAGCCATTTGGAGATGTATGTCACCAAATGGGAACTCTTCATGATGAAGGACAATGAGAACATCACGAAAATGACCAACCGGCTCTTGTCCATTATCACCAATATGAAGAAGTTTGGAAGAGCACTCACAAATTATGAGGTAAACACCCAAATCCTTAAAGCTCTTCCACTTGACAAATTTAGGGCTAGGGTGTACAGTATTCAAGAGTTTAGTCCGAAGATTAGAAAGGTCCTAACCGATGTGCTCATTAGCAAGCTCTTGACTCATGAGTTGGCTATTCAAAAAGATGAGCAAATGAAGAAGCTAAGGGGCCAAAGTGAAAAACTAGAATCGATAACCATGGGTCTTAAAGCTTCAATAAGAGAAAAAAAAAAGTATACCTCTCCTCAAGTGAAGAGGATAGTGATAAAGAATGAGAAGAGCTAGCCATACTCTCGAGGAGAACCAAAGAGTTGATAAGGAAAAAAAAAGAAAGAAGAGTCTTGCAGAAATCTGTCCAAAGTCCAAAAGAAAGAACAAATGATGTCACATGTTATGAATGTGGCAGACAAGGGCACATGAAGCATGAATGTCCAAAGATAAAGAAGAAGAAGAGAGGGGACAAAGAAAAGAAAAAAAGCTTCTTCGCCACTTGGGATGAGACTCAAGTGAAGATGAGGAAGAAGAATAGGAGGCCAACATATGCTTCATGGCACTAAGGGACTCTTCACAAGAGGTAAGTACATCTTCCCACTCTAATTCTGATTATGAGGTAGATGATATAGATGAAGAGCTTTTAGAAGCTCTAACTATGAGGTGTGACGTATAAGTCACAAGTTAAAACCTATGGGAAGAAGTGCTCCAAACTAAAAGATGAGTACAAGTCTCTAAATGAGCTTGTAAATGAATTGAAGACTTCTAATGAAGAACTCAAAAAATCTGTTGAAAAATTATCTACATTATCTTCTTGCTTAGCCTCACTTAGAAGGGAGAATGACACTTTTAAAAGAGAAGTCATTGAGATTAGAAGCTCAATCTCCAAATTTCATAAAGGAAAAGAGGCTTCAAATACTCTTATTGTGTCACAAAGACCACCTTCAATTAGGCATGGTCTAGGTTTTAATGGAACACCCTCTATATCTACAACTACATTTTTTAGAGCTTCACAACCTCAAACCTCAAGCATTGAGGTGATTGGAAAGAAAAGTGCTCCTAGCACTAAGCCTCATAAGCCTAAAGGTAAAGGGAAGGCTCTCCAAGGCTTTAAAGCTAAGACTCAAAGAGCCAATCATGCTTATATGTATAACAAAAGGCATAGTCATCCTCATAGAAAATCCTCTATTCCTACACATCATACATCCACATGCATACATTCACATGACCGTGGTATGAGAAGGCCTCTTACTCATACTAAATTCATGCATAGGAGAAAGACTAACAAGTCTAATCTCCAATGCCACTATTGCATGAAATATGGGCATATCAACATACATTGCTTTATTAGGAAGGATCACCTCAAGTTAGAGGACCCTTCAATCACTAACTCCCTAGGACCCAAGTATGTTTGGGTACCAAAGAAAAGGTGATTGACTCTTATTTTGTAGAGAAATGTGACTGCCACCAAAGTAAGTAATTGGCATGTGGATAGTGGTTACTCAAAGCATATGACCGAAAATAGAAGACTATTCACATCACTTAAAAAGAAAGAAGGTGGAGATGTCACATTTGGTAACAATTCCAAGGGTAAGGCAATTGGCATTGGTACCATAGGTAAGGATGGTTGTTCATTAATTGATAATGTCTTATTAATTAGTGGCTTACAACATAATTTATTGAGTGTAAGTCAATTGTGTGACAAAGGTAATAAGGTCACCTTTAATTACTGAGTCACCACTTTGGTGGATGATGAGGTTATTTTCAAGGGTGAAAGGAAAGGCAATACCTACTCAATTGACTTAGACAATTTGGCTAACCAATCTTTCAAGTGTCTCATATCTTTAAGCAATGAAGCTTGGTTATTACATAGAAGGCTTAGGCATGCAAGCATGGATCTTCTTCAAAGCCTAGCCCAAGGGAAGTTAGTAGAAGGACTTCCCAAGCTAAATTTCACTAAAGACAAGACATGTGGCTCATGCCAAATGGGGAAGCAATATCAAGCCTCCTATAAAGCAAAAAATGTTATAAGTACATCTAGACCACTTTAACTTATTCACATGGACTTGATAGGACCAACCAGGAGTGCTAGCTTAGGTGGAAAGCATTATGCACTAGTCCTTATAGATTATTACTCTAGGTTTACTTAGGTATCTTTTCTAGCTCATAAGAATGATTCTTTTGATGCTTTAAAAAGCTTTGAAAAAAAAAGTTTCAAATGAAAAAGTTACTTCATAACTTCTATTAGAAATGACCATATGAAAGAATTTCAAAATGAATCATTTGAAAATTATTGTTTGGAGAATGGAATTTTTCATAATTTCTCAACTCCTAGAACACCACAACAAAATGGTGTTGTAGAGAGAAAAAATAAGACTTTGGTAGAGATGGCTAGGATAATGCTCAATGATTATTCCTTACCAAATTACTTTTAGGCCGAAGCCATCAATACCTCGTGTTATATTGCAAATAGAGTTTTTAAAAGACTCATTCTCAATAAAACCTCTTATGAGCTTTGGAATGGTAGAAAACCTAAAATTTCATACCTAAGAGTATCTGGGTGTAAGTGCTATATTTTGAACACCAAGGATAATCTTGGGAAATTTGATTCCAAAACTGATGAAGGAATCTTCTTAGGCTATTCCACCTCAAGCAAGCCATATAGGGTATTCAATAAAAGTTATATGGTAGTTGAAGAGTCTATAAATGTTGTCTTTGATGAATCTAGTAAACTTGATTTTGGGAAAGGTATTTTTGTTGATGATCTTGCAGGTGATCTTGGAAAGCTGGAATTAGAAGAAACTATAAGAAAAGATGATAAAGACATAAAGAAAAGTGAATCATCAAGGATTTATGAGGAACCACAACATCAACAAGAAGATGAACCAAGACAAGAGCTACCCAAAAATTGGAGATTCTCTAAATATCACCCCAAGGACTTGATCATTGGTGATACATCAAAGGGTGTAAGTACTAGATCTCAATTACAGTTAGATAATAATCTTGCATTTGTTTCCCAATTAGAGCCAAAGTCAATTGATGAGGCTATTGAAGATGAAAGTTGGTACTTGCTATGCAAGAAGAACTCAACCAATTTGAGAGAAACAAAGTATGGGAACTTGTCCCTAGGCCTAAAAATCACCCAATTATAGGTAGTAAGTGGGTGTTTAGAAACAAGTTAGATGAGCAAGGTGTCATCACTAGAAACAAGGCTAGATTGGTTGCTAAGGGATACAATCAAGAGGAAGGCATAGACTATGATGAAACCTTTTCCCCCGTAGCAAGATTAGAGGCCATTAGGATTCTCTTAGCATTTGCATGTCATATGAATTTTAGACTTTTCCAAATGGATGTTAAGAGTGCATTTTTAAATGGCATTATTAAAGAGGAAGTTTATGTTAAACAACCTTCAGGGTTTAAATCACATTGTTTTCCAAACCATGTTTTCAAATTAAACAAAGCCTTGGCAACCAATCGCAGAGCTATTATAGGTTGCGATTCATCCAAATGAAGGAGTCCAAAATTGGCAAACGATTTCGCAGTGTGTGTCATGCCCCAGTTGCAACCGCTAATTTTAAAGTGACTCAAGAGGGAAGTAAGTCCACAAGCACGACATGACAAGTGTCTCAGCAAACCGTTGGAAGTCAAATTTTGCAGAGGCATTTTATTGGTAGTGACCGTGAATCATGATGAAGAAGATGACCATCTTCGACAGACGAATTCGCATCCTTCTATCGCAACCTATACAATAATGATCTTGACTATGACTTATGAAAACATGTGAAAGGCAACGACTATATTTTCCTGGTGAACTAATCAAAAGCTGCCACGTGGACTAGCCGTTGGACACAAACGGGATTGCTTTAGGAATTTAGATTTCGCGACCGTGAATTGAGACTGTTAAGCATTTAATGCAGAATCGATCAAGCATGTCTCAAAGATTTGATGAGCTATGATCTGCAATGTCTCATTGATGAAGTTGGGTATAAATACTCTACAAAATAACCATGAATAAGATTGCTAAGAAATTTATTACAAGTAATTAAAGCTCTCAATCTTTGCTACTCATTTTCTTTAATTTTTTTTTATGAAATTATAAGTGTTAGGTGTGCGAGTTAAACACCAAGTTGTAAGGTTGTAGTGTGAGCCTGTAAAAACACTTCAAGATAGGTTTAAGTGTGAGCCTAGTGAAACACTTGAGTGAGGTTGTGTGTTAGCCTAAAAACACATTGTTGTAAGGTTGTGTGTGAGCCATCAAAACACAAGTTGTACAAGTTGGGTGTGAGCTTGAAAACACCTTGAAATAGTGAAATACCCAATTGGTAAATTAGGGAGTAGACGTAGGGTCGATAATACCCAAACCACTATAATTCGTTGTCTCCATTCTACTCATTCTTCTTCCCTTCTTCTTTGTTTTTTAAATTTGTATACACCAATTCAACCCCCCTTAAATAAGAAGTAAAAAATAAAAACAAAACATTTGAAAGTACTCCTTTACGTGTTTACACTAAAAAGATGACACTCACACTCGTGTTTCATACAAATTAGTTGTTTACCCTCTAGTAAGCTCATAAATCTTGCCTTTAACAACTTTTAATTCTTTTCTTATAGTTCTTTAGACTAAAGCTACTATTATAAAGTTAAAGATCGATCATAAAGCAAATAAGCAATTCCAACTTAAAATTACTTTAGAAGAAAGAGAAAGTAAACAAAAACAAAATGGAAAGAAGAAAATCAAAGATAGCAAAGTTAGACACCAAATCACAATTTAGAAGGAATAATAGAATTTAGGACTTTATAAGACTTGAATTGAACCTGAAATAGTGGAAAATCAAAGGTTAGGTCAATTCCAAAGCTCTCACAAACCAATTCAAATTCTTCTTTGGCAACAAAACCAAACTGCAATTTCAAGCTTTTTTTTTTTTTATGTTCTTTTGCTTTTTCTTTTCTTTTCTTCTTTTGTTTTTCTTGGTTTTCATTTTGTACATTACACTTTTTTTCTTTTCTTTTTTTTTTATAGTAGAAGATAAACACAAGACTTTGAAATAAGAACACAAGGAAAACACACAAACTTTGTAAAATAATTAAAATCAAAATCGATAAAGAAGAAAATTGCAAATTACAATTTTTTTATGTCTTTTGGATTTTTTGAATGATGTAAATGGAGCAAAACTAAAATCAAGAACAAACATAATTAGAAAAAATAATGAAGAGTATAAATTAGGAAGAAAATATAAAAGAAACTAAATTAAGGAAGAGAAAAGAAGAAACTGAAAAGAAAATGATTAGAACGAAAAGAATGCTTAACTTCATAATTCACATATTCCATAAATCAATTCTCCCTTTAAACCATGCATTATCACTCAAATTCTCATATAAATGGGCCTAATGCACTTTAATTGGTGTTTTGTAAGATTAAAGTGAAGAAAATCAAAGTTCAAGGGGGAAAGGAGGAGTGAATAGTCATGTGGTTCAAGCACATAGTCGCATGCCTCAACAACACTAAAGGACCAAAGAAGAGCAAAAATGCATGGCCTTGAAGCATGGTCATGCATCTTGAAGAGTTGGCATGTAAAAGAGTTATTGCAGCAATACATAGTTATGATTCGATGGCACATGACCTAGCACTTTTTTAAAACCTAAAATGAATAAAAAGATTCCTAAGAGATTCCTTTCTTTTTCTTTATGGCCAAGCTTCCTTCTTAAATTAGGGCATGGAAAGACTCATCCAAAGATTAGAACAAAACAATAATAAGTCTTGAGGGTTTAATCAATGAGCATTAGAGAGACAAGGTGCAAGCAATCAAGGAAGTTCAAGACGAAGTTCATGGTTATTCTTGGGATTGAATTAATTGTTATCCTTTGTTCTTTTTTTCATTATAAACTAAAATTCTTGAGGCTAGGGTTGTAAATGGATCTTGTGTGGCTTATATTAGTTTTTCTTAATCTAAATCTTTTGGTTGCATTCATTATATGTGTTAGTGATTGTTGAATGCTTACTATTATTAATTAACTGGCCATTGGTCATATTTAGCTATGCTAATTGATAATCGGGAGATGCTTTTCATGGAATGGGCCCTTCAATAATTCCTTTATTTTGTCATGAGTTGAAAGACCTTAATAAATCATTATTATATTTAAAGTATTGTTTTGTCAAGCAATTGCATGGTGTTCAGCTTTTGTGCTGAGAGACTATTAGCTTGACATGCTTTTATATGTTAATTGATAACTCAAGAGAGATTGACTGATCACCTTAGTGACTCGATAGTAGCACTTGATGAATGAACCAATTTGATGAAGATTAGCAATCCTTAAGAAGTCACTAAGTGAAGTTGAAACCCTACCCACCTTTTCTTCATTGATTATTTCCAATTATTAAAATTATTAGATTTGATTTTCTTATTCATAATTCAGTTCTCAATTTACTTTAGTTCTCTAGATAATATAAGATACAAGATGCCTAGTACTTAACCTCAATTCTGATGGGAACGATATTTGTACTCTTAAGTACACTCGATTACTTATGATTTATGCACTTGCAGTTTAAGGGTTTTTATACTTAGCACACACCCATCATCAAGTTTTTGGTTCCATTACTAGGGACTGACGACTTTAGTACTAAATTAATATTTTTGTATTAATCCAGAAATTTATTTTCTATTTTAACCTTATTTTAAGTGCATGATTAGAACTCAAAAACAGGAGAACAAAGAAGACTTGCTTCTTCCCAATCCTAAAATAGAATGCACTCTAAATCAAATGAGGCAATAAAATTAATAAAATCAAGGGATCACAAATCAGGAAGATGGACCTTTAAAGCAATTTACCACACCACTTCTTGAAGAATTGTAATTGGTTATCACTCAACTAAGCATGAATGGAAACAATTTCAAAATCAACCCAACATTCGTTCAAATGCTTACCAAACTCTTCAATTCCATGACTTATCTCATTAAGATCCCAATGCTCATATAACAAACTTTTTAGAGATTTGTGACACCTTTAAGCTAAATGAAATGTCTACAGATATGGTAATACTATGCTTTTTCACATTCACTCTTAAAGATAAGGCTAAGTTATGGATAAACTCATTGGAACTTTAAATATCGTTATATGGGACCAACTATTTCATGCTTTTCTTAGTAAATATTCTCCTCCATAAAAAATTGCTAGACATAGAAATAAGATCACCATATTTAGTCAATAAGATGGAGAAATCTTAAATAAAGCCTCAAAACAATTGAAAGATGTTTTGAAGAGGTGCCCAAATCATTAAATTCCAATGGTCAATCGTGTATGCCTCATACAATAGACTCTTTGGGCAAATAAAGATCACCATAGATGCAATAGCAGGAGGTTTTGTTTTCGATAAAGAATGGATGCAGCCTATGATTTGATCGAAACAATGGTAAAAGAAAAAAACTATCAAGCATTAAAAGGACTATGCCAAAGAAAGTAGCAAAGATACAAAACATAAATGCATTGTAAGCCTTATAAGCTCACGTATCATCTTTATCCAAACAATAGAGTTATTTTAATTGTAATGCGATGTCATTTCTATCCTTACAAGTTATGTGTGACCTTTGTGGGGAAAATGGGCATAATAGTATTGATTGTCAAACAGGGAATCCCTTTGCTCAAGAGCAACTAAACTACATAAGAAATTTCAACCGTCAACCCAAAAATCCATGTTCCAATATTTACAATCAGTGTTAGCAAAATCCTTTTGCTCAATAAAAAGTGAACTATATGGGAAATTTCAATCGTCAACCTAAAAATCCATATCCAATACATACAATCCGTGTTGGTGAAATAACACTAATTTCTTTTGGTCAAATAAAAATGCTCTAAATCCCAAAACTCAAAGTCCACCACCTGATTTTCAACCCTCACTACTAAATTACCAACCTTAAGAAAAGAAGTCAAGAATAAAAAACCTCATGGAAAAATTCATCTATAAAATCAATGCTAGACTTGATCAATAAGATGAGAAGACTGGGAAGCTTGATGCCAAAATAGACCTAGTCTCTAAAAATACTCATATTTCATTAATAACCTTGAGATTCAAGTAGGCCAAATAGCTAATGCCCATAGTTCTAGATTCCCAAGCACTTTGCCTGGGAATTTTGAACCCAAAGACTAAGTAAAAACCTTAACCTTAAGAAGCGGTAAAAATCTAGGGTAGAAGATGAGACAAAGGAAAAAGATAAGATAGAAAAAAAAAGGAAAAGCTAATTAATGAGGACAAGCTTAAGGAAAAGTTAAAGCCATATGTACCTCTGATTCCTTTCCCTTCAAGACTAAAGCAAAACACGATGGACAAGCAATTTGCCAAGTTTTTAGACATGCTTACAAAGATCTAAATCAATATACCAATTATGAAGGTGCTTGCCCAAATGTCGAAGTATGCCTAATTAATAAAGGATGTGCTTAAAAAAAAAAAGAAGCTAAATGGAGCAGCATGAAAGAGTTACCTTGACCAAAAAGTATAGTGCCATCCTTCCTAATAAACCTAAAAAAAAAAAAGGAGATCCAAGGAGTATTATTATACCTTGTGAAATTAATCATGTTTCATTTAAAAAAGCTATTTGTGATATAGGCTTTTATATCAATCTAATGCCTTTGTCTATTTTTGAAAAACTAAGTATTGGTGAGATGCCCATAAAGATGTCTCTCTAACTAGTGGACCATTCGATCATTTATCCAAAAGGGATAGTAAAGGATGTGCTCATAAAGGTTTATAAGTTTATAGTTCTGGTGGACTTTGTGGTGCTTGATATGGAAGTAGATAGGGAGATCTAATTACTTTTAGGACAACTATTCCTTGCAACTGAAGGTAATGTTAGAAAAAGAACGCTTACCTTGTGAGTGGAAGGTGAAGAAGTGGTTATCAACAAGTACAATGCCATCAAGAAGCCTATGGAGAATGAAAGGTGCCTAAGGATTGACATCATAGAAGAAGGCACCAAAGAAGTTTTCTAAAAAAGGAAGGGACTCTCATTTTTTAAAGGGCAGCCATGGTTGGAATAGAGGAAGAGAAAAACACTATGAGGTATGTGCCCTAACTTTTAAGGTATGTGACACACCTTATTCTTCTTCTCTTATTGAACCCTTGGATTATGAGAAGCACCCTGAGGTAACCCCACATTTTATCCTTAAACCTCCTCAGCTTGAGCTTAAACCCTTACCTTCTCATATTAGGTATAAATTATTAGGGAACGGTAATACATTTTTTATTATCATTTCTAATGAAATCAAATAAGCATAAGAGGAAAAATTATTAAGGATATCGAGACATAGGATTATACCTTAGGTTGGACCATAACAGATATTAAAAAGATTAGTCTTACACTTTATATACATAAAATCTTAATAGAGAACAATCACAAACCCACTTAAAACACTAAAGAACATTTAACCCTAACATGAACTAAGTAATGAGGAAAGAGGTGGTAAAATTGTTAGATACAGGAATCGTCTATCCCATCTTAGATAGTCCATGGGTAAGTCTGGTTCAAGTACTTCCTAAAAAAGGGGGATGACAGTCATAACTAATGAAGATAATGAGCTTATCCATATTAGAATCATGACAGGGTGAAGAGTGAGCATTAATTAGAGGAAGTTAAATGTGGCAACCTGTAAGAATCATTTCCCTTTGCCTTTTATTAATCAAATGTTGGAAAGACTTGCAGGGCATATGTATTATGTTTCCTAGATGGATATTCGAGCTATTATCAAATTCACATAGAATTGAAGGATTAACAGAAGACCACATTCACATGCCCATATGGTCCTTCACTTATTAACACATGCCTTTTAGGCTATGTAATACACTAGCCACTAAGCAAACATACATGATGGTTATATTCTTTGAAATGGTGGAAAAAAAGGTTGAAATATTCATGGCTGATTTTTTATGTTTAGTGATTGTTTTGATAATTGTTTGGCTAACCTTGATAGGGTATTACGAATATGTGAAGAAACGAAACTAGTGCTTAATTAGGAAAAGTGACATTTCATGGTATCTAAAGGTATCATCTTATGGCATTGAAGAAACGAAACTAGTGCTTAGACATAAGATATCATCTTATGGCATTGAGGTAGACTAGGCAAAAATTGAGGTCATAAGAAAAGTTTCCTTGGACATGCGAGTTTTTATCAACACTTCATAAAAGATTTTTTAAAGATTTCTAAACCCCTTTATGATCTTTTAGCTAAAGATATCTCATTTCATTTTACTAATGATTGCTTGGATGTTTTTCATAGGTTAAAGAAGGAACTCACTTTTTCACCTATCATGACAAAGTCAAATTGGTTTTCGCCATTTGAGTTTATGTGTGGTATAAATGACTATGTCGTAGGAGCTGTTTTGGGGCAAAGAAAAAATAAGAAACTTCATGTTTATACTATGCATGCCAAACCATCAATGATGCCCAAATCAACCACACCACTATGAGAAAAGAACTATTGGCTATAATTTTTACTTTTAAGGTGATATCAAAAGTTAATTCTTGTAGAAACCAACCTTGATATTTATAAAAGATGAATGAATAGTCAATTCTTTTAGCAACAA
The DNA here is from genome assembly GCA_949677035.1 of Omphalea diandra. Classification (NCBI taxonomy): domain Eukaryota; kingdom Viridiplantae; phylum Streptophyta; class Magnoliopsida; order Malpighiales; family Euphorbiaceae; genus Omphalea; species Omphalea diandra. The sequence goes on along the minus strand of CATIWR010041649.1, from coordinate 17,070 downwards.
TCATGTCTCTTTAAATTAATAGACATTTCTTTTATTTGAATAATCATGCCTCTTAGCAATGATCATGTCTGTTTGAATTAACAAATATGTTTTTTGCTTGAATAGCCATACCTTTTATAGAAAGACATGTTTATTCCTTGCCAATAATCACATATGTTATTTAAAATATGTAACCTAAACATTCATCCAATCAATAGTTCTATAAATTATGTGCATAAATAAAGGTATCTTATGATTTGAACCAATGCTTAGTGAAAGTTTGATATAACAAATTTCAATAATATGGTAGATAGAACTTTGAACTAACTATTTTATTGATAATTTGTAGAAACATTTCACATATATAATTTCATACACCATTACATATACATAGATAAATGGCACAAGATAGACCTTGCATTCATATTCTTCGTGAGTGCATAGAGCCAAGCCCTTTAAACCCCTTAAAGTGACCATACGTCACACTCATATAGGTGGATCTATCTGAAATACCCCTATAATTTTGAAACTTTGACTAAATGTCCATAGATTTATTGAGAGATTTTAACTTACCTTTCATTTTCAATGAAAATATCAAGCACTATTAACCTCAAAATGTAATAAAAATTTGACATAGTGATTGCAATCACTATAATGATGTATTTTGAATCTTTAAACTCGAGACATAATGTAATACCTAGCATCAAGTTGAGTTTCCATCAATGGTGATTTGACAAAAAGGGCTTGAGACCCATCTTTCTTAATGTTTTATTTACCATGTCCCTTAGTATTTGTTATTGGATCAACTAAATTTTTACTTAATCACATAAAATCTACTGTGATCACACTATTAGAAATTAAATCTCTAACATAACTATGTCTAAGTCTAATATGTCTAGACTTTTCATTTTATACATGACTATAGGCTCTTGATAGTGTTACATCACTATCACAATGAATAGATATTAGTGCAATTGGTTTTGGCTATAAAGGTATTTCATATAATAAATCACATAGCCATTTTTGCTTATTTACTTGTAGCTAATGCTATAAATTCATAAGCCATAATGGAATCTATTATGTATGTCTGTTTCTTGGAACCCTAAGATACTACACCATTTCCAAGCATAAATGTCCAGCCACCAGTGCTAGTATGATCTTTATGATCAACAATCCAACTTGTATCTGAATATCCTTCAAATACTAAAAGATAGCCATTGTAGTTTATGCCACAATTAATTATTTTCTTCGAATACTTCAAGACTTTATAACATGCCAATGCAAGTTATATGGATTACTTGTGCACCTATATAGCTTTCTAACTGCAAAATCTATGTCAGGTCTGGTACTTGTCATGGCATACATTAAGTAACCTATTACTTTGGCATATTATAATTATGATATCAATTTTCCCATATTTTTTGTTAACTTAATGTTAAGATAAAAGGTAGTAGAGGCGGGATTACAATTTGAATGATTAAACTTTTTAAGAATTTTCTCAATATAATGAGACTAAGTAGGAGTTATGCTGCTATTGTCTCTCAAGATTCTGGTTATAAGAATAACATCTGCCTCTCTCATATCTTTCATGGCAAAATTGCTTGATAAGAAATTTTGGGTATCCTCAACATGTTCTAAGTCAGTACTAAAAATTAACATGTCATAAACATAAAGACATATTATGACATCATCATCACCATTAAACTTGCTATAAACACACTTATCATATTAATTAATTTTAAAATTATTAGTAATTATTATGTGATCAAACTTTTGGTGCCATTATTTTGGTGCTTATTTTAGTCCATATAGAGACTTAACAAGCTTGCACATCTTCTTTTCTTCTCCACAAATAACAAATCCCTCAAGTCATTCCATATAAACTTTCTATTCTAATTATGCAATTAAAAATACTATTTTCACATCCATTTGATTAATGACTATTTTTTGAATGGAAGCCATTGCAATTAGTAGTTACTCTAGCAATTGGAGAATAAGTATTAAAGTAATTGATGCCTTGCTTTTATGTAAAGCCTTTTGCCACTAATCTAGCTTTGAATTTATTAATGGTCCCATCCACTTTCATTCTCTTTTTAGAGATCCACTTGCATCCCATTGGTTTAGAACCTGGTGAGAGGTCAACCAATTTCCAATTATCGAGTCCATCTCAACATTAATTACTTATTTCTAAAAAGCTACATCTTATGATTTCACAGCTTCCTCAAATGTTTGAGGGTCGTGTTTTGTATTATAATAATATGGAATTTGATTGCTAACTATATCTCTTGTTTTTTCCATTAGGAACATGGAAAATTCTTCTTCATACCTTGCTAGTTTTCCTTTTATTCTTTTGCTCCTTGAAAGTTCAATAACATTATCTTTATTATCCAAGTCTTGTTTTTCTTCATCTAAGTTTGTATCATTTTGTTCTGAAATTTTATATTTAAGTCTAAGAATCGACTTAAACCTTTATACATCAAATACGACATCACATGATTCAATAGTTGTATTTATTGGTATTAAATCATTATGTTCTGTAACCATAAATTAGTATGCATTGTTGTTATATGCATTTCCTAAGAAATGTACTCAACTCCTCTTTCACCCAACTTTTCCCTTTTGGGTTCAAGTACTTTTACTCTAGCACGAAATCCCCAAACTCTAAAATAATTCAAGTTTGGCTTCCTTTCATTTCAAAATCATATGGGGTTGTATTGCTCCTTTATTAGGAACTTTATTCAAAATGTGGCATGCTGTAACCATTGCTTCGGCCCAAAATCCATAACTTAAACTAGAATCAGACATCATAGCATTTACCATTTCAGTTAGCACTCAATTTTTTCATTTAACTATACTATTTTGTTGTGATGTATATAAAGCACTAGTTTCATGAACTATCCCTATGGATTTAAAACATGAAGGAGTATAATATGCTTCTCCCCTATCAGACCTTAGCCATTTTATATATGTCTCACAATGCAATTCAACTTCATTTCTGTAAATTTTAAATTTGTTCATTACTTCAACTTTGGAATGCAACAAATACACAGAAAAATTTACTAAAATCAACAAAGAATGTAACAAAATATTTCTTTCCACCTAAAGATGGAGTACTATGCATATCACACACATCATTATGTATTAAATCAAATAAATTTGATGTTCTTTCAATTTTTTGAAAAAAAAAAATATAGTTATTTTTGTTAAAATACTAGTGAATTTTTCATGGTTTTGATCAATATGAGTAATTAATTCAAGTTTAACCATATCTTTAATTCTTTTGAAATTAGCATGTCCTAACCTATTATGCCATAAGTAAGGATAATCAATAATATAAGTAGAAACATTACTAGTATTATTAATGTGAATATTGATTTTAAAACACACCATTATGTAAATAAGCTTTTCCCATAAATATACCTCCATTGGATAACACAAACTTATTAACCTCAAAGACAAGCTTAAAGCCAAACTTGTCAAAATGCTACCTGAAACTAAGTTCTTTTGACCTTATGGAACATAATACACATTTCTGAAAGTTAATATTTTGCTATAAATGAACTTTAATTCTACATTTCCAATACCTAAAACTAGTGTTGAGGCAGCATTTCCCATGTACAAAATAGTGCCATCAGGAAATTGTTATATTCTTGAATAAAGCACAGTCCTATAGCACATGATGGGTTTCACCCAAATATATCCACCAGCCCATGTCAAGATCATCAAGAAGGCTAATTTTAGAAATCAATGCAACATATTTTTCATTTGTAACATTAGAAGAATAATTTTTGGTCTTCATCTTCTCTTATTTCTTCTTGAAAAATCGATAATCAAACTTGTAATGTATTTTTCAGCACAAAAAATAAAAATTGCCCTTTTTCCTTTTTTTTATTTTTATTTTTTGGGTATTATTATATTGAAATGACCTTATGTTTGAAGCATTAGAGGATTGTCCTTCTTCTATTACATGGATTTTAGAGACATGAGTATAATACTCTTTAGCCTAATTTTGGATTCACATTTCCTTGCGAATCTTTTCTTCTATACGAAGACTATTAGCGAGTTGCTTAAGAAAAATATCTTATTCTTGTGTTTTAGATTTCTCTTAAAATCTTTCTATGAATGAGGTAATTTGTTAATAATATTAGACATAATAATATACACATTCATATGTATATTATGTTGTGTAAAATTATTAAGAATTCTTTCTAACTTATAGAATTGTTTCATGATAGGCCTACAATCATTCATTTTATAATTATTAAAATAAGAGACAATAAATTTCTTACTTGTAAGGTCCTCATGCATGTATTTACCCTCTAATTTATGCTAAAGTTTCTTTGCAATAGGCATATAGTTATAGATACCAGAGAGTGCATCACTCATTTCATTTAAATTATGTCCTTTGCATATCTCATTGTTTGTTACCCATTTTTGCCTCTTTTGTGTGTTTACAAGAGTCTTATTTTATGTCTCTTTAAGCCTTGGTGTGTTCAAAACATAAACCACTTATAGAGATACTAATATAAAATGCACTCTCTTTTGCCATCTTACAAAACTTTCACCATCAAAATGATATAACTTAACTATATTCTTCGAGTTTTTCCATGGATATAAATTACACCAAAAATTGCTTTTAGATTATTAGAAAATAATAAAACAAAAATTTGCTCCAAGGCATGTATGAATCCCACTTTTCTAAAAGCAATATTTATAGTATGCAATTTACCTTTAGGATATAATGAAGTTAGGTGTAATTGTATGGTGTTTTTCCAAAATTGTGTGATATCAAAAGTTAATTCCTATAGAAAACCAACCTTTATATTTATATAAGATAAATGAATAGTCACATCTTTTAGCAATAATCATGTTTGTTTGAATTAAAAGATGTCTTTTGCTTGAATAGTCATGTCTTTTGGCAATGATCATGTTTGTTTGAATTAACAAACATGTTTCTTACTTGAATAGTCATGTCTTTTATAAAAAGACATGTTTGTTCATTGACAATAATCACATGTTTTGTTTAAAAGAAGTGACTCTTTATTTTAAAAATGTGTAACACTTTGGTCCATCTAAGACCACATATAAGGTATTACAAAGTAGATTCTTTTGGCCATCATTATTTTCTGATGCTTTTGCTTTTGTAAAGTCTTGTGATAAGTTCCAAAGAGTAGGTAATATCTCAAAGAGGAATGAGATGTCGTTGAGCTCAATGATTGAGGTAGAGCTCTTTGATGTTTTGGGTATCAACTGTATGGGAGCCTTCCCAAAATCCTTAGGGAATCAATATAATTTGGTGGTGATTGTGTGATGTCCCATTTACTAATCATTCCTAAAGTAGGTGCATTAACTTATTCATAAAACATGGCATACTAAGGTAACACAAGATCATTAAATACTCTAATTCTATCCATTATCATTAAAAGACCTTCTTTTAATTATTTTTCATACTATGTATCTTGTTTCACAACTTAGTAACTAAACAACAAAGTATACATGGCTAAACAAATTAAAGACTAGTAGACTACATAGTAGCCTAACCTTTATCAAACTAAGAGACAACAACTTCAAAATGCAAACTGGATGCAATATTTAATCTACATTCCTGAAAAAATTTTAAAGCAAAAGAGTGAGGTTGCATACTCATTAAGTAAACACATAATGATACTTCAATCTTAAATAACATAACAAACGTTTAAATATAACATCATCATATCCATGCATGAAATAAAGAGTTTTTACTCTTTAATGCCACATAGGCTATCAAATGTTATTGCCATACAGGCTATTATATATTGTTGCCACATAGGCTATAGATATCATTGTCACACAGGCTATCATATTGGTTGATACACAGGCTATGTATATCATTGTCGTGAGGCTATCGATTGTTATTGCCACACAAACTATTTTATATTTTTGCCACATAGGTTGTTAGATATTATTGCCACATAGGTTATAGATATCATTGCCACACAGGCTGTCAAATGTTATTGCCACACAAGCTATTGTATTTGGTTGCCACATAGACTGTCATATATGGTTGCCACATAAGCTATGAATATTGTTGCTTGCCCAACAATGTCAAGTATTAGTCTTTCAACAAATCAACTATAAATCTAACAAAATTCCAACAATATAACGACTAATAATAACACTTAAAAACTTTGGTAAATTATATCACAACATACTTCCATTTCTAAGTCATAATTGATCAATGTCTTATGAAAATAAATAATTCAAGAGTATAATAATCTTTTCATCAATGTATTCATCAATATAATCTCATTAAGCAACATTTTCATTCCATTGAGTATATGTTCATGGCATTTAACCAATCACACATTTAGTACCATTAGCTATTTACTTACCTCCTCCTCTTTTAAGCTATTAAGTTGTAGATGGTCTCAGCTTAATCCCAATATTATCTTCAATGGCTCAAGGACCTATTTCAATACACCAAATCAATCTATGATGATAAAGTAAGATTTTCATCTTATTATGCAAATATGATCTAGTAAAATTTCATGAACTTAATATGTTGTTTCTATGATTACTTTTGAATCCAGATCCAAATGGCTTGATTTCTTTTTTAATTAAACTAGACATATATGAGTACTCCATATCCAAAATTCGATCCAAAAAAATGAATACATAATTTATGGTCAATTTTATAAATTTGCCCTGTTTCAATGTCATCTTAGCCTGAGTAGGTCTTACATTCTTGAGAATATCTCAAATCTTATAAATCTAATTATAAAAATGGATTAACCAATGGCTACAAAACATGAAAAGAAAAATTTTTCATGTTTTACTCATTGTCTAATTCATCCTATAAAGTCACCAAAACAAATGACCAATCTCAGGGTGAACATGTTTTCAACAGGTTGGCATTCAGTCATGATGAAGGGGCAATATCTCATCAACCATAATATATTTGGCAAAAATACTTTGCAAGCATGTATATCAGACATAAATATACAACTTTGAAGTTTAGAACATCACCAAATTTACATTCTATGGCCATCAAATTCTTAGAAAATAAAATTAAAAGACTGATAAGGTTTCATCAGGTTCATGAAATAGTCACAATCAATGAATCTTATCTCTTTCCACAAAACAAATTAAGCTAAACTTCTTTACAAATGCATAAAGGGGATATAACACTACAAATTTCATGCTTTCCACTTTGTCTAAATCAATACATAAGATCATCAAAATCTATGAAAACAGAGAGATTGAAGAGATTTCGGTTGGTTGTGAACTAGCCTGAATTAAGGAGCCATAGCTCTTCACACACATCAAATTAAGCAAAACTGTTTCACATGCTTTTAAATGAGGCATAAAGATACAACTTTGTTGTTTAAACTTTCCATAATTCCTCTTATAGGGTTATGAAATCGTAGGCACAACAAGTTGCTCTAATAACAAAACCAACACAATCAGCTCTATTTTTCTTATATTATAAACTTCATGTATGAGCTCCACCACAAATACTCCATAATTCTTACTAACCATGCATGATTAACATTTTTTGAGGGAGAAATTCATGTTGTAAGAAGATAACATCACTTACCACTTTTGCCAAAACTAGAAAAGCTTAGGTTTCCTATAAGCTAGCTCACTCTTCTCCCTCTCCTCCTTTTTCTTCTTCTTCTTCCTCCTCATTTCTTCCTTTCTTTCTTCCTATTTTCTATACTTCCTCACATTGTTGTCTCTCCAATCTAATCCTAAAAGATTAAAAATTTAATTTGTATACTTACCCTAATAAGACAAAATCATGGTGTCTCACTGCCATTAGTTGGAAGTTAAATATTCCTCTTTTAGTCCCTCTTTTTCACTCTTTCATCACCTCCATCCATCTCCTAATCTCCATATGCTCCTTATACTTTTAAATAGGCTCTAAAACACCATTAATTAAAATATTGTAACACACACATAACATATGACAATTTTCCATGCCATTATACAAACATCATATTTATATTAAAATGCAATAATGTAAGTGTTATTGTCATGCTTATACCATGTTAACATAATTAAAATGTATATGATTTGGGTTGAGGATGTTACAATTCTCCCCTTCTTATAGAAATTTCATCCACTAAATTTTACTTACTAAAACTTTAGAATGGATAAGGATATAGTTGTCTCATATGTTTTTCTACTTCCCAAGTGGCCTCCTTAGGTGAGTGATGGCTCCATCTCACTTTAACTATGGGATTAACTCAATTCCTTAACTATTTTAGCTTCTGATCAAGAATTTCAATCGGTTCTTCATGATAAGTCATATCATTAGACAATTCAATCTCTGGGTCTGATAATATATGGTTAGGATCAGACCGATACCTTCAGAGCATAGAAACATGGAACACATCATGTATATGATATAATTATGCTAGTAATGTCAATGGATATGCCAAAGGCCTAATTTTCTCTATGATCTCATATCGCCCAATGTACCTTGGATTCAACTTTCCTTTTTTGCCGAACCTAATAATGTCTTTTCATGGTGAAACCTTCCAAAAATACTTTATCTCTAACCTGATATTCCATTTGTCATATATGTCTATCAACATACACTTTTTGCCTTTCTTGAGCTGCTCGCAAACATCTTCTAACTATTTGAATTTTGGCCACTATATCTTGTACCATCTTAGGACCTACTAACTATCTCATCCCTTTAACATCCTAAAAAATTGGACATCTACATTTTCTCCCATATAAAGCTTTATATGGTACCATGCTAATATTAGAGTGATAGTTATTATTATATATGAATTCCCTTAATGGCAAATGATCATCCCAATTGCCTTTGAATTCTAACACACAAGCTCGCATCATATCCTCTAATGTTTGAATAGCCCTCTCTGATTGATCATCAATATATGGGTGAAAAGTAATGCTAAAATTCAAACGAGTACCCAAAGTTGTTTGTAATTCCAAAAATGAGAAGTGAATCGAGGATCTCTATCTGATACAATAAAAATAGGAATGCTATGTAATTTGACAACCCCAGCTACCATGTAATCTGGCAATCTTAGTAACATATATTTTATCCAATTTATGAAGTGAATTTATTTGTCATATAGGTAAGAATTGTGCAAATTTTATGAGTTTATCTATAATAACTAAAATAATGTTATGTCTTTTCTATGTCTGAGGCAAACTAATAACAAAATCCATTGAAATTTTCTCCCATTTCCATACAGGAGTAGATAAAGGATGCAACTTACCTATCAGTGCTTGATGTTCTACCTTGATCTGTCAGCAAGTTAAACATCTTGATACAAATTCAGTTATATCTTTCTTCATCATTGACCACAAAAAATGTGACTGCAAGTTTCTACACATTTTTGTACTTCAAAGATGCATAACATATGGTGCATTATGTGCATCTTGCATAATCTCATATCTCAAAACTATCACCACCTAGCACACAAACTCGACTACCCATCTCTATCATCCCATCATATCTAATCAAAAAATTAGTCTTTTTACCTTCTTGTATCTCATATAACATTTTTTGCAAATCTGGATCATTCCTCTGAACTTCTATAATTTTATCATCTATCACTGGCTTTAACTGAAGTGTAGCCATTAAAGTTGTCACATTATCAATCTCAAATTTTACATTTAAAGCACGAAGATTAACCAAGGTTGTCAAATTATAACCAAAGGCTTTTTGGCTTAAAGCATTAGCAATAACATTAGCCTTACCTAAGTGATAATTAATAGTGCAATAATAGTTCTTTAATAATTGTATCCATCTTTTCTGCCTTAGGTTTAATTCTCTTTGTATTGAAATATATTTCAAGCTTTTATAATATGTCAGAATTTGAAATGTCACTCCACATAAGTAATGCCTCCAAATTTTTAAGGTGCAAATAATGGCTGCCAACTCCAAGTCGTGTAGGATAATTCAGCTCATGAGGCCTTAGCTACCGAAAAGCATAAGCTATCACCTTTCCATGCTACATAAATGCACAACCCAACCCTTCTCCTGATGCATCAGTGTACACCACAAATCCACCATTTGTTTATGGTAATGTCAACATTGGTGTCATAGTCAATCTCTTCTTCAGTTCCTTAAAACTTTATTGACATTCATCATCCTATTTAAATGCTACATTCTTTCGTAATAATTTTGTCAATGGCCCAGCAATAATGGAGAATCCTTTTATAAATTGTTTATAATAACTAGCTAACCTGAGAAAACTACACACTTCTGATACATTTTTGGGTGGATCGCACTCTAAAATGGCTTTCTCCTTAGTTAGATCAGGTTGAACACCATGTCTGGATACAATATGCCCTAAAATGACCACTTGTTCAATCCAAAAGTTACATTTGTTTAATTTGGCATATAACTATTTTTCCTTTAAGATATGCAATACAATTCTCTGATGCTACTCGTACTCTACATGATTTTATGAGTATACGAGAATGTCATCAATGAACACAATCACAAACTTATCAATATATTATTGGAAGGTACAACTCATTAATGCCATAAATATTGTCATTAGTTAACCCAAAAGGCATAATAAGGAACTCATGGTGACTATAACTAGTATGAAAAATAGTTTTTGGAATGTATGGCTCAGCAACCCTCAACTACCAATGCCTAGATCTGAAATCAATTTTTAAGAATATCGTTGCACCTCAAAGTGGTTCAAGCAAATCATCAATTCTCGATAAAGGATATTTATTCTTTACTGTTACTCGATCCAGTAACCTATAAATAATACATAATCGCATGCTCTCAACCTTTTTCTTCACAAATAACACTGATGCCCCCTAAAGAGATGTACTAAGTTAAATGAAACCTTTTTGTAACAACTCATCTAATTATTTCTTTAATTCTTACAGTTCCACTATTGCCATTTGATATGGTGCAATAGAAATAGGAGCCACTCGTGGCAAGGTCTTAGTATTAAAACCAACTTCTCTATATGGTGGCAATCCCAATCAACTTCTCTATATGGTGGCAAAACCACAAGTCATCAAGAAATGCTTATATAAACTCTCTCATTATAAGAATACTAGCCAATCCCAAACTAGGAACACTAGTGTCCACCACACTTTTTAGAAATGCATCATAAACTTTTTTGATTCGTTAAAAAGCTTGAATAGTTGATGTTGGACTAGGTTATTGAAATCTAAGTCAAGACTCTCTTTTGATCTTGATAATATAGATTGAAAGTTTTAATATCAATTTTAAGTGTTATTATATTTTTTTTTTTGCAGATATTGAGATAGAATCTCATTGGATGTTGAATAGGAGTGAGTAGAAGCAAAAAACTCAAAGTATGAAAATCTGCATTCAAAATTAGCTACTATAAATTTTGAAAAAAGTGATTCAAAAGTTACAACCACCAATTTTGATAGCGACTGTGAATTCATGAAACAACATCTTCATGTTATACAGACGATTTCACGGTGATAATCGCGTCCAAGAAGGAAAATAGCAACCATAAATTTGAAGTAGTGATCGTGAATTTTTAGATCCATTAGAAAGATCCAATGGATAGTTTTTTAAGAGACCAATGGTTTGATGCCACATAGACTAGCTGTTAGACACAGTTCAAAAATAGCGACTACAAATTCAATCTTGACCATGAATTTTGTCTGACAAACATTTAATATAAGATATGCCTAGCATAACTAGGAGATTTAGACATAGTTTCTTTATAACAGCTCTTTGGTGATTATTGCTTATAAATACACCACCAAATAACATCTCATTAGTGGTTATTGCTTATAAATACACCACTAAATGGACTTGAATGCAAGAGAAAAACCATTGATTGTGCCAAAACTCTTGTAAAGTTAATACTTAACTTTTGCTCTTTATTTCTTTGTACATAGTTTGGTGTGAGCATTAAACACCTTAAGGTCGGGTCTAAACGTGAGCCCTTATATAGAAAACTCTTATTTTGGTTAGAGAGTGAGCCTTAGAAAACTCTTGTATAAGTTTGCTCGTTAACATTGGAAAAACACTTCTAAGGTTTGGTGTGAGCCTAAAGCACTAGGTTAAGTATGAGCCTTGGAAAAACACTTGTAAGGTTCGGTGTGAGCCTAAATACTAAGTTGAGTGTGAGCTTATAAAACACTAGTGATTAAGTGAAACACAGTAGATGTATGGTTGGTTAATACCCAAAGCACTATAAAATTATTATGTTCATTCCCCTCCTTCTCTTTCTCTAATCTTTCATATTTGTGAGCTTCCTCTAAAATCAAAACTTCAAATTTGCCACCAATTCAACCCCCCTTCTTGGTGCACTAGAGCCAACAATTGGTATCAGGGCTAAGACTCAATTCAAGCCTTAATTATGTGAGAAAATATCAATGGCATAAGAAGGAGCCCACTCTCACCTTAATCCCCACTTTGTTGGCAATGATTATGTTATTTGGAAGTATAAAATGGAGATCTATCTTGATAGTGATCTCATCAACTTATGGGATTATATACTTGACGAGTGGAAACCTTCAATAAAGATGGTTGAAGGAGTAGAGGTGGCAATTACAAGAGAAGAATGAAGTGCAGCACAAAAGAAGGCAAATAGGAAGAATAAGAGGGTAATGGCTATTCTCCTAAGCTCCATGTCAAGAGAAGAAATTGGAAGAGTCCAACATTGCCAAATTGCATATGCAATATGGAAACCATTAGAAAACTATCATAAAGCCATAACTATTGTGAAATTAAGTAGGTTGGAGATGTATGTGACATAGTAGGAGTTCTTCATGATAAAAGACCATGAAAGCATCACCGAATGACAAATAGACTCCTCTCTATTGTCACATACATGAAAAGGTTTGCAAGGATTCTTAATAACTATGAGGTAAATACTAAAATCCTCAAATCTCTTTCATTGGATAAATATGTGTAAGACTATAAAGCATTCAAGAGTCCAATATGGAGATTGGAAAAGTGCCAATTGATGCCCTCACTAGTAAGCTTCTCACTCATGAGATGGCTCTCTAGAAAGATGAAGAGATGAAGAAGCTAAGAGGATGAAAGACAAAGAGGAGAAGAAAGCCCTAACCTTCAAAAACAATAAGATTATTCAAGCTCAAGTGACTCAAATGAAAGTGATAAAGAAGAAAAAAAAGCTTGCCAAAATATCAAGAATGACTAAGGAGTTGATGAAATGGAGAAGAAAAAGAAGAATCCAAAAAAATTCATCTTCATATCATCATAAGGAAAAGAAAAAAAAAAGCTTTAAGGCTACTTGGGATGATGATTCAAGTGATAAAGTAGCAAACCTTTGCTTTATGGCTCAATAGGACTTATGTAAGTACTTTTTCACACTCTTATGATGATTATGATGCATTAGATGATATAAATGATGAGCTTTTAGAAGCTCTCACTTTGAAATGTGATAAATATAAGTCACAAATGAAATCTTACAAGAAGAAATGTACCAAATTAGAGGATGAGTTTAAATCTCTAAACAGTCTTATAAGTGAATTGAGAACTTCTAATGAAGAACTCAAAAAGTCTATGGAGAGTTTATCTAAGTCATCTTCATCCCTAACCTTATTGAGAAAGGAAAATGATTATTTAAAGGATGAAGTTATAAAACTTAGAAACTCCATCTCTAAATTTAACAAGGGGAAGGAAGCTTTGGATACACTTACTGTATCTCAAAGACCTCCTTTAATTAGACATGGTGTAGGCTTCAATAGTGCCTTTTCATCTACTTCTTCACTTACTACATTCGTTAGAGCATCAACAACTTAAACTTCAAGTATTGAGGTCATGGGGAAGAGAGGTGCTCCTAACACTAAGGCACCTATGCCTAAGGGCAAAGGAAAGGCCCCCCAATGCTAAAAGAGCAAATTATGCTTACATTTATAACAAGAAGCATGCTCAACCATACAAGCACAAAAAATTCTCTTTTACTCCTAATCATTCATACACTTACATACATTCTCACCACCTGAGTATGAGAAGGGCCCCTACTCACACTAAGATTGTGCATAGGAGAAAGACTCACAAGTCTAAGCTCTATTGTCTTTATTGCACGAGATATGGGCACATCAATGTATTTTGCCATATTAGGAAGGCACACCTCAAATTGGAGGACCCTTCTAAGACTAACCTCTAAGGACCCAAGTATGTTTATGATACGAACGAGGTTGATTTTTGGATCCTGATTTATATGTAGCACAAGTCCCAAGCTTTAATTCAATGATCAAAATAAGATAAACTCTTAAATCCCAATTAGACCTCTAGAAAACTTGTTTCTAACAACCTGAATTACAAAGATTCAAGAGGTGTTAATCTCAACCTTAAATTAACTAAGTAATTTAAGACCTAGACTAAACGAGTTTGTGAAATTATTAAGAACTCACTTAACAATCTCACCAAGTCCTATAAAGAACTCAAGAAAAGAATTAACTCTCACATGCAATTTTGCTAAAAGAAATATTCTTCAATTTTCTCTATTTTTTGGCTGAATAAGAAGGGTTATTTATAGCCTTTACAAAACTTCTAGAAACCCTAAGAATTACTTCCTTAATAGTCTTTGAAATCTATTATACTCCTAAGATAAATAGGAAATAACTAAAAGATACATTAGATATCTTCCTAATTATAAAGGAAATTTCTTATATAAGTAAATACAAAGTTCCTAATTAGTTTAATAAAGGAACTTAGCTAATGAGGAAGTTTCCTCATACTTGGGTCATAGACCTTTCCACATGTTGGGCTCCAATGGATCCAGTTAAAGGCTTCCTTTAAAGAGTCCATATTGTCATCTCCAAACAATTGGCCTTCTTGTTTCTTTTGTTTTTCTTAGATTAGCCCAATGGTTATTCCTTGTTGTATGAATAACCCAATTGCTTCTTTAAACCTTTTGAGCCTTCCCCTTGTGATTGGGCCGCAAAGTTGAAGTGGATATTTCTGCTGGCCTTGGATATTTGCATCATTCCCTCCGTCCTCGCGAGGATTCATCCTCGAATCAATACCTTCATCATTGTCAAAAGGAGACGAATCAGTAACATTGAAAGTATCACTAACATTGTAATCACTAGGCAAGTCAATCTTATATGCATTATTATTAACCTTTTCCAAAACTTGAAAAGGTTCATCGCCTCTAGTATTAAGTTTGCTCTTTCTAAGATTAGGAAATCTTTCTTTCCTAGAATGTACCTAAACCCAATCTCTAGGTTAAAACATAAGTTTTATATGCCCTTTATTAGCATGTTTGGCAACTTGTTCATTCCTTTTTTTATTATTCATGTGAACCTTCTCATGTAAAGACTTAAAAAATTTTGCCTTCTTTTTCCCATCCCCATCTAATCTCATATTCAAAGGCAACGAAAGTAAGTACAAAGGACTTAAAGGAACAAATCCATAAACGATTTCAAAAGGACTATAATGAGTAGATGAATGCACACTACGATTATAAGCAAATTCAATGTGTGGCAAACATTCTTCCTAACTTTTCAAGTTCTTTTTAATCATTACTCGCAATAATTATCCTAGAGTTTGATTCACAACTTCAGTTTGTCCATCGGTTTATGGGTGACAAGTAGTAGAAAACAATAACTTAGTTTATAACTTTCCCCATAAAGTTTTCCAAAAGAAACTCAAAAATCATGTATCCCTATCACTAACAATAGTTTTAGGCAAACCATGTAATCTCACAATTTCTTTAAAAAACAAGTTTGCAACATTAATGGCATCATCTGTTTTATGACATGGAATGAAGTGTGCCATTTTAGAAAATCTATCAACCACAAAAAAAATAGAATCATTACCTTTCTTAGACCTAAGCAAACCCAAAACAAAGTCCATTGAAATATCAACCCATGGTATGCTAGGAATAGGTAAAGGCATGTATAATCCATGTGGTTTAGATATAGACTTAGCCTGTTTACATGTAACACATTTATCATAAATCTTTTGAACATCTAATTGCATATTTGGCCAATAAAAATGTTCATGCAAAACATCTAAAGTCTTTTGTATTCCAAAATGTCCCATCAATCCCCCTCCATGTGCTTTCTTTACAAGTAATTCACGCAAGGAATAATTAGGCACACATAACTTGTTATTTTTGAATAAGAACCCATTTTGCCTGAAATATTGTTCATGAGCAACCTTTTCACAAGCAACATAGAATCGACTAAAGTCATGGTCTTGTTCATACAACTCTTTGATGTATTCAAATCCTAATAACTTTACATTCAAAGTAGAAAGAAGCACATACCTTCGGGATAAAGCATCAGCCACAATATTGTCCTTACCTTGTTTGTACCTTATGACATATGAAAAAGACTTTATAAACTCACTCCATTTGGCATGTCTTTTGTTGAGCTTTTGTTGCCCCTTTAAGTACTTCAAGCTTTCATGGTCAGTATGGACAACAAATTCTTTAGGCAATAGGTAGTGCTGCCATGTTTGTAAGGCTCTTATCAAAGCGTACATCTCATTCTCATAAGTTAGGTAGTTCAAGGATGCACCATTAAGTTTCTCACTAAAATAGGCAATAGGCTTTCCTTCTTGCATGAGCACAACTCCAATTCCTATACCTGAAGCATCATATTCAATTTTGAAGGTATTAGAAAAATTACGCAAAGATAATAAAGGTGCACTAGTTAATTTAGATTTGAGTAAAGAAAAGGAATTTTCTTGCGCATCTCTCCATTTGAAGCCAACATTGTTCTTAATCACTTTAGTTAGTGGTGCGGCTATAGTGCTAAAATCCTTGACAAATCGCCTATAAAAAGTCACCAAACCATGGAAAGAACGCACATGTCCTACATTCTTTAGTGTAGGCCAATCCTTGATAGCTTTGACCTTGTCTTCATCTACCTCGATCCTTTGCTCACTTACTATAAAACCTAAGAACATAACTTTGTTTGTACAAAAAGAAAACTTCTAAAGGTTAGCAAATAACTTTTCCTTTCTCAAAACATCAAAAACTAACTTTACATACTTAACATGATCTTTCAAAGATTGAGAATATACAAGAATGTCATCAAAGTGCATAACCACAAACTTACCAAGAAAAGCTCGCAAAACATGGTTCATTAATTTCATGAAAGTGCTAGGTGCATTAGTCAAACCAAAAGGCA
>CATIWR010041638.1:0-23637 GCA_949677035.1 Omphalea diandra | reverse complement strand
ACCTAAGCCTAAAGGGAAAAACATCTAAATCTCAAAAATTATAGCATAAGTTAAGGGGGAGCATCATACTTATTGTTTCTTAGAATCACTATGTTTGAATGAATAATATACTTAGCAAATTTTTGTCTTAAGTATTCATTTAATCTTTACCTACAATCCAACTTCACTTTTTCTGCATTATTATTACTAAGGGTCAAATCTAAGTTGTCAAAATCAAAAAAGGGGAGATTGTTGGACTATGGTAGTGAACCCAAGTCTTGGACCTCTTTTGATCTTGACAAAGGAGATTGATCATGTCTAATATTTCAAATTAGTGTTATTTTGCAGCCTTTAGTTTTTATCTAAAGTTGGAAGTTGGATGAAGCTCAAAATTCCTCAAGTATGAAAAATGACTTCTAAATCGCGACCGCTACTTTGTATTCGCGACCGCGATATGTGAAGAAGCATTGCTAGAAAGCAGATAGGCGAAATCGCAGAGCCATTCTCTGCCGTGATTCATCCAAATGAATGAGTCCAAAATTGACAGACGAAATCACGGTGAGTGTCATGCCCTAGTCGCGACCGTACATTTCGAAGTGACTTAAAAAGGAAGCAAGTCCACAGTCACAACATGACACATGTTCCAGCATACCGTTGGAAGTCAAATTTTGCGAAGGCATCTTGTTGGTAGCGACCGCGAGTCATAAAGAAGAAGATAACCATTTTTGGCAGACGAATTTGCATCCTCTGTCACGTCCTGTACAAGAAAGCTCGCGACCACGACTTCTGAAAGTAGGCAAAATAGCAACAACTATATTTTCTTGGTGAACTAATCAGAAGCTACCACGTGGACTAGCCGTTAGACACAAATAAGATTTTCCTTCAAAAATTTAGATTTCGTGATCGCCAATGAGTAGTAGCGACCGCGAATTGAGACTGTCAAGCATTTAATGCAGAATCTATCAAACATGTCTCAAAGATTTGATGAGCTATGATCTGCAATGTCTCTTTAGTAAAGTTTGGGTATAAATACTCCAACAAATAGCCATGAATAAGGTTGCTAAGAAATTGTTACAAGAAATTAAAGCTCTCAAACATTGTTACTCATTTTCTTCAATTTTCTTTATGAAATTGTAAGTGTTAGGTGTGAGCATTAAACACCAAGTTGTAAGGTTGTAGTGTTAGCCTGTAAAAACACTTCAAGAAAGGTTTAAGTATGAGCCTAGTGAAACACTTGAGTGAGGTTGTGTGTTAGCCTAAAAGCACATTGTTGTAAGGTTGTGTGTGAGTCATCAAAACACAAGTTATACAAGTTGGGTGTGAGCTTGAAAACACCTTGAGATAGTGAAATACCCAATTGATAGATTGGGGAGTGGACGTAGGGTCAATTATACTCGAACCACTATAAATCATTGTCTCATCTCTACTCATTCTTCTTCCCCTCTTTTTTGTCTTTTAATTTTTTATACACCAATTCAACCCCCCTTCTTGGTGCCAAGGGACAATAGTCATGGTGTTCTAGGAGTTGAAAAATTATGAAAAACTCCATTCTTCAAACAATAATTTTTAAATGGCTCATTTTGAAATTCCTTTCCATGGTCACTTTCTAATAAAAGATATGAAGTAACCTTTTTCATTTTAAACCCTTTTTTGTAAAGCTTTTGAAAGCATCAAAAGAATCATTCTTATGAGCTAGAAAAGATACCCAAGTAAACCTAGAGTAGTCATCTACTAGGACTAGTGCATAATGCTTTCCACCGAAGCTAGCACTTCTAATGGGTCCTATCAAGTTCATATGAATAAGTTGAAGGGGTCTAGTTGAACTTACAACATTTTTAGCTTTGTGAGAGGCATGATGTT
Source organism: Omphalea diandra (assembly GCA_949677035.1). NCBI lineage: Eukaryota > Viridiplantae > Streptophyta > Magnoliopsida > Malpighiales > Euphorbiaceae > Omphalea > Omphalea diandra. Next base: position 21,798 of record CATIWR010041638.1, on the reverse strand, counting down.
GCTTCCCCATTTCGCAAGGACCACATGTCTTGTCTTTGGAGAAATTTAGCTTGGGAAGTCCTTCCATCAACTTTCCTTTAGATAGGCTTTGAAGAAGATCCATGCTTGCATGTCCAAACCTTCTATGCCATAACCAAGCTTCATTGCTCAAAGACATAAGACACATAAAAGATTGGTTAGCCAAATTGTCTAAGTCAATTGAGTGGGTATTACCTTTCCTTTCTCCCTTGAAAATAACCTCATCATCCACTAATGTGGTGACTCAGCATTCCCTAGGATCAAAGGTGACTCTATTACCTTTGTCACACAATTGACTTACATTTAATAAATTATGTTGTAAGCCACTAACAAATAAATCATTATCAATTAAAGAGCAACCATTCTTACCAATGGTTCTAATGCCAATTACCTTACCCTTGGCATTGTTACCAAATGTGACATCTCCACTTTCTTTTTCTTTCAATGTCGTGAATAGCTTTCTATTTCCAGTCATATGCTTGGAACATCCACTATCCATATGCCAATTGTTTGATTTGGTGGCTGCCACACTCCTCTACACAACAAAAGTGAGTTGCCTTTTCTTAGGTACCCAAGCATACTTGGGTCCTAGGGGGTTAGGAGATGAAGGGTCCTCTAATTCGAGGTGGGCCTTCCTAATATAGCAATGAATATTGATGTGTCCAAATCTCATGCAATAATGACATTAGAGCTTAGACTTGGGAGTCTTTCATCTCTGCACAAATTTAGTATGAGTAGGAGGCCTTCTCATACCTTGACTATGTGAATGCATGCATGTACATGTATGATGAGTAGGAGTAGAGAATCTCTTATGAGAGTGAGCATGTTGTTTGTTGTACATGTAGGCATGGTTAGCTCTTTAAGTCTTGGCTCTTGAGCTTGGGGAAACCTTCCCTTTGCCCTTAGGCTTAGAGGCTTAGTGCTAGGAGCACTTTTCTTCCCAATTACCTCAACCCTTAAGGTTTGAGGTTCTGAAGATCTAACAAATGTGGTTTGAGATGATAAGGCGGCTCCATTGAAGCCTAGACCATGTCTAATTAGTAGTGGTCTTTGTGACACAATCAATGTGTCCAAGGCTTCTTTTCCTTTATGGAATTTAGAGATTGAGCTTCTAATCTCAATGACTTCTCCCTTTAGAGTGTCATTCTTCTTTCTTAATGAAGCCATTGAAGAAGATGATGTAGAAAGACTATCCACATATTTTTTGAGCTCATCATTAGATTCTCTCAATTCTCTTATAATGTAATTAAGGGATTTATAATCATCCTCTAATTTTTGACATTTTCTTTTTTAAGATTTCATTTATGACTTGTATTTGTCATATCTCATAGTTAGAGCCTCTAAAAGCTCTTCATCTATCTCATCAATTCAAAATCAGAATGAGAATGGGAAGAAGTACTTACCTCATTTGTAGAATCTTCTTGTGCCATGAACAAATATCGACAACTTCTCTTTCTTCTTTTTTTTCATTTGAGCTGTCATCCCAAATGGCTGAAAAGCTCTTCTACTTCTCATTATCCCATCTCTTCTTCTTCTTTAATTTGGGACAATCGTACTTGATGTGGCCTTGCTTGCCACATTCATAGCAAATGACATTGTTGGATCTTTCTTTTAGACTAGGAGTTATCTTTTTGAAACTTTTTTTTCTTTTATTCTTTTGATCAACTCCTTTGTCCTTCTTGAGAGCATTGCTAGCTCCTCTTCTTCCTTGTCACTTTCTTCATCACTTAAGGTAATTTTTACCTCTTTCTCTTTTGTTGAGGATTTGAGGGACAAAGTTCTTTTTTTGTTTTTGGTTTATCTCCTTGGCCTCTTAATTTCTTCATTTGCTCATCTTTTTGTAAGGCTAACTCATATTAACACATATGTTGACACCTTCCCAATCTCTAGATTGGACTCTTGGATGTTGCATATTTTAGCACTAAATTTATCAAGAGGAATAGTTTTGAGGATTTCCGTGTTTACCTCATAGTTTGTGAGAGTCCTTCCGAATTTCTTTATGTTGGTGACGATAGATAGGAGCCTATTCATCATTTTGGTGATGCTTTCATGGTCATTCATCATGAATAGCTCCCATTCCATCACATACATCTTCAACTGGCTTGACTTAACTAGTGTTGTGCCTTCATGGTAGTTCTCAAGGGGTCTTCCAAATGGCATGTGTTGTTTGGCAATATTGCACTCTTCCAATCTCTTCTCTAGATAGAGAGCTTATAAGGATAGCTATTACCTTCTTGTTTTTGCCATTTGATCTCCGGTAAGCTTTAACCCATTCTTCCCTTAGGATAAGTTCTTCAATTCCATCCACTACTTTAGTGGGTGGCTTCCATTCATTGACAACCACATCCCAAATGTCCACTATATATGTGCCAAGGTAGATTTCCATTCTATACTTCCTATGAGTATAGTCGAATCCATCAAAGTGAGGCTTGAGGTGTGAATGGATTCCCTCTTGTGCCATTGATCTTTTCTTTCCCAATAAAGGCTTGTTTGTGAGACTTAGCTCTGATACCACTTGTTCGCCCTAGGCACCAACAAAAGGGGGGGGGGGGGGGGTTGAATTGGTGTATAAAAAAATTTAGAAGCAAAGGGATAGAGAAGAGTAGAAAATGAGGCACACAATTTATAATGGTTTGGGTATAATCATCCCTACATCCACTCCCTAATTTTCTGCAATTGGGCGTTCCACTAACTTCAAATGGTGTTTCTAAACTCACACTTAACTTTTAAACTTGTGTTTTCAAGGCTCACATAACAACTTTTATACTATGTGTTTTTAAGGCTCACACAATAACTTTTACACTATGTGTTTTTAAGGCTCACACAACAACCTCTCTTTAGTGTTTTTACAGGCTCACACTATAACATTTACAATTGGTGTTTAATGCTCACACCCAACAATCACTCAAAGAATAAAAAATATTGAATAGCAAAATTGCAAGAGTTTTGGGTTGCAAATTAATGAATTCTCTTGCATTTACATCTATTTGTGAGGTATTTATAGCTTTTACCCACCAAAAGATATGTTGTAATAAAACTGGTTGCAAATCTCCAAAATGTGCCAGGCTTCATTCATGGTCGCTACTACTCTTTCACGATCGCGATTTTCCAATTTCCATATAAGAACAAAAAATTGTGATGAAAATCCCCATTTGTGTCTAACGGCTAGTCCACATGTCATCTTCTCATTGGTTCATTAGGAAAATATAGCATTGACTTTCACCTGCTCACAAAAGTAGCGATCACGATTTTTCTTATATAGGGCGAGACTTAGGATGCAAATTTATTCGTCAAAATGTCCATCTTCTTCTTCATTAATCGCGGTCGCTACCAATAAGTTTCCATCATGATTTTTGTCTTCCAATGGACACCTGGGACACTTATCATGTTATGGTTGTGGACTTGATTCCCTCTTGAGTTACTTTGAAAATCACAGTCCCGACTGAGATGCGACACTCACCATGAATTTGTCTATAGCTTTAGCACTTCCATCTTTATATGAATCACAACAGATAAGTGGTCCACAAATTTGCTTTTCCAATTTTCAACCTATCTTAAGCTGTGTTGCGGTTGCGATATTTAAAGTTGCAGTCATGAATTAGGAGACACTTTGCTTTCTTTCGAGATTATGAACTCCATCCAACTTTCAATTTATAGACTAACTAAAAATTGCAAAACAACAGTTAATTGAAACATTAGAATTGATCAATCTTCTTTGTCAAGATCAAAAGAGATCCAAGAATTATGATTAACCATCCTAGTCTAACAAGAGCAAATAGAAGAGCTCATGATAGGGATTGGTTGAGAACTCTTTTGCAACATTAAGGAGCTTGCGTATGTGAAGTTGATAGTAGAATTTCTAATAACTCTAAAAGTTTTTAATGATGACTGTAACGTGTATGATGAATTAGGTACTACTAAATTCATACTATATGCCAAAAATATAATGTTCCTTTAAAGGACCTAGCAAGATGTTTTGACACAACAAATGAAGGTCTAAGTGAACTTTCTACATTATTCAAGATAATATTAATGAGTTTCGGAAGTCCATAATAGATGGGACTACTAATTACAGTGGCAATAACAAAAAAAACCTCAAACCTCAAAAGCCATGCATTAAAGAACACCCACCGTTACATCGCATCGAACATATATGGTAGGGGACAATGCAATGGAAATTGCGCCTTGATGGATCTCTTTTATTTACGGTGTATGGTGAGCAAACAAAAAGTGAACACACCATGGCTACTGCTTCAAAGAATTGATAGCCAATTATACAAGACTAATGCTTTTATGATGGCCCACAACATCATAAAGCTAGTTAAGTTTGTAAAGGCTATCCCTCCCATAGAAGAAGAGCTTGAAGATCTTGATATTGTGTTAGAGAAGCTACCTATAAATAAGCCAATCGGTGAAAAGATATTGTTAAGCGTGGACATTTTACGTAGAATGGATAGTAGGATAATAAAATTGGTAACTAAAGAAAAAGCTGCTCCTCAAGCTGAGAAAAAGAGAGACTATTGGTTTGGATGGAGATGAGGCAACCCAACAGGAGGAGGGGGCGAATTAGGTTGTAAATAAAAATACAAACACATAATTGTTGAAGGAATAAACACAAATCAAACACAGAGATTTTATAGTGGTTCGACAACGTGCCTACTCCACTCCCCAAGCTTTCACTTCGTCCTTTTTTTATTCTTTTTCTAAGCTTAAGAAAAAACTTCCCTTTTCCAGGCTAAGGAAGAACCTTCACCTTTCAAGCTCAAGGACTAACTTTACAATTACTATCTTTTAACAAGGAAAAAGAGAGCCAACTTAACCCCTTGGTATTTTTCTAAGGCATAATACCAACCTTTTAACCACTAGCAAGGATATATATAAACAATGTCAATGCCTCTCTCAAATTAGGCATCATGTACACTTTTAGTGCTCAAGAAAACCTACTCTCAAAGAGTTACAAAAATAATCCTCACTCTACCTAAATACAAAGCAAAACCAAAAGTTTTGCATAATAGCTTACCAGATGTTCTCTAGTTGTTTACAAATGTTCTCTAAAGTTTCATTAATCATCTTAAACTTCAAAAATGCTTCTTATATAGCCAAACTCAAAAACTAGCCATTAGAATATTTGATGTTTAATCTAAGAGGTTTTCTTCAAAATTAGTTGTTAGAGGTGATAACCCTCATTGACTCTTAGTAATGCCCATTAATCATATAACAGATAGTTCCAATGCTTATTTTTCATCCTTTCTTGAACATTGGCTTTGGTCTAAATACCCGTTAGAGTAAGAATAATACTCATTATTGAATTTCCAGAAAGCATGACCTTGGTGCTTTATTTTTCAATAACTACATAAATAATTCAATGTCTATTGGAGATCTCACAATGCCCATTGGAAGCATCTTAATGCCTATTGGTTGTTTAAGTGTTCCTTATTGGAGGGTACAGAAGGTGTAACACAAATTAGAGAACTTTTCCAATGCCTATTGTGAAAGGGCAATGCCCGTTGCGAGAATCAATATAGCTCAAACTAGAACACTTTTGGACATCTGTAACACTTGCTTAATGCCAATTGGAAATTGTTCAATGCCTATTGGATGGTCTATAACACTTTGGGCATCTATAGCACTTATTCAACTCTAAAACACTAAAACACAAATATTAAAACTTCTCAAGGTTTTTTCATTATTTTATTATCATTTGAAACACATCATTCAATGTAGAGGAGTGAGACCAGTGCCTTGGGGTCACATGTTCTCTAAATATTCTCCTTATTGACGCAACATTCTCCCCCATTTTGAATGGTAACAAAACCAAGATGCTTAATATCAAATGTTCAAAAACTTAAACACACAGATGATACCAAATGTTGAAACACAAAGTTGGATACCAAATATACCACATAGGATACCAAATGTTAAATGTTAAAAATATAGTAAATGTTACCCTACTAAAAGAGTTCAAAGAAGAGTATCCAAACAAATAAGTGATTCCAATCAAAGCATCTAAAAATTTTCTCCTTTTTGTCATTATGACAACAAGATATACTAAACATTCTCAAAAACAAAAGAAAGATTCTCCCCTTAAAAATTTGGACCTAAATTTTAAAAATAAAGCAAAAAGGATGATAAAAAAAAAAGGCCTTCTTAAGATATCTAAAATATAGAATACTTAGACAAGGAAGACTCCTCATATCTATATGTTTTCTTTTAACAAACTTCCTAAGATATTCAAACAGCAATTCAGTTAACATAACTTAGGGGCATATGTTTTATTCATGCGTTAAGGATAGCAAAAGAGGGAGGATAGTTACTAGAGATTCATAATTTAAACTCCCCCTTAGCAAAAACATGTTAAATAATAATGAGGGATAAAGATACATTACAGTTTATGATTTCCAAAATATAATAGCATCTTTAAAATCTACAGCTCTACTCACCATTTGATTTTTCATTTTGAGCAAAGGGTGAGGAGCCTCTAAACCTAAAAAATTAAACTTTCTTTGGTACCTATTTTCTTTTGGGTCCATGTGGGTTAGCAACATAAACATGTTCATCTCTTAACCTAACATAACAAAAGTATGCTTTATGGTTCTTAAGCTCAATTAGTAGAGCAAGTATAAGGTGGCTTCCTAAAGGATTGATGCCTACAATGTAAAGGAACTTGTGCATTCCTAATGTACTTCATTCTATAAATAAAGGCATGTTTTACCTTTGGCTTATGTGAGTGTGAATGTGAGAATTAGTGTTGTGTTCATTTGAAAATTTTCTTCTAGGTGCCAAGTGTAGCACATTTTGCCTTCTTGTCTTATAGGATGCATACTTATAAGCATAACTAGCCTTTTTCCTAGGCTTTTTAGTGTATGTATATGTTAGTGTTGCGCCCTTAAGCTTTATATTAGCCTTTTATGTAGATGTTTGTGATTCAACACCTTAGATACTAGGTGTTATAGAAAGTGAGGCTCTAATAAACACACTTTTAGAAGTGGAGGAACAGACATGATTATAACCAATGTCACATTTGACACTAGTATCTCTTTGAGAGACCAAAAAAAAAATACATTTTTTTCTTTTCCTTTAGTAAAATTTGAAAAAGAGTTTTTCAACTTAAAAACCTACTTTTTTAAGCTATCATTTTGTTTGGAAAGAATTTCATAAAATTTATTTTAAAAAATCTACTCTTCATTTTCCCTTTCCAAAGTATGAATTTTCATTTTTAAAAGTTCTCTTTCATTTGAATATAAGAAAAGTGCTTTTGAAAGCAATTCCTCTATTTCTTTTTCTCAAACATTCAACTTCTTTTAAAGCTTATCTTTAATTTTATAAATGGAGGAAATTTCATTTTTCAATGATTTATTTTCATTTCTCAAATTCTTATTTCTATAAAAATGTATCAAAGTCATTATTTGTTGATTTTAGGGCCTCAATAAGATTTTCTACTATGAACATATCTTTGATATCATCATCAATTTTGCATACCTCATTTAAAGAGTCTTTATTCGAGTCTTCCTTCATTGCCATTAGACAACCAACTTTTTCTTTCTTTTTTGGCCTTCCTCTTCTTTATCTTTCTAATGCAGGAGAATTCATCATAACTTATGGATGTGGAATTCATTAATCTCCTTCTTTCCTCTTAATGGTGGTCTTCTAGCTTCATTGACATACTGCTTCCTCTGGGTCCATTTTTAAGAAAGCTTCCATAGTAAGAAGACTTAAAGGTTGCCATGATCGTGTACCTCTTGTAATTAAGCTTCAAAAGAGGTTAGGCTCTAATACCAATTATTAGTTTGGATGGAGATGAGGCAACCCAATAAGGGGATGAATTAGGTTGTAAATAAAAATACAAACACACAATTGTAGAAACAATAAATACAAAGATTTTATAATTATTAGGCAACATGTCGACTCCATTCCAAGGCTTTTCTTAAGAAAAACCTTCCCTTTTTCAAGCTAAGGAAGAACCTTCCCTTTTCAAGCTCAAGGACTATCTTTATAATTACTCTCTTTTAATAAGGAATAACGGAGACAACTTAACCCCTTGGTAATTCTAAGGCACAATACTAAGCTTTTAACCACTAGCAAGGATAAATCCAAAAAGTGTCAATGCCTCTCAAATTTGGCAATAATTACACTTTTAATGCTTAAGAAATCCTACTTTCAAATAGTTACAAAAACAATCCTAACTCTATCTAAATAAAAGCAATACAAAAAGGTTTACACAAAAACATGATAGATGTTCTCTAGTTATTTACAAATATTCTCCAAAGTTTCATTAATCATCTTGAACTTCAGAAATGCTCCTTATATAGCCAAACTCCAAAACTAGTCATTTAAATAGTTGATGTTCAGTCTAATAGCTTTTTTGTAAAACTGGGCCATTAGAGGTGATAACGCCCGTTGATTCTTAATAATGCCTATTGATCTTATAATGGATAGTTCCAATGCTTATTGTTCATCTTTCTACGGTTTGTTGACTTTGGTCTCAATGCTCGTTATAATGAGAATAATGCCCATTGTTGAATTTCTATCAAGCTTTATCTTAGTGCTCTATTGTTCAACTATATAAATGATTCAAAGTTTATTGGAGATCTCATAATGCACATTAGAAACATCTCAATGCTTATTGGTTGTTTGAAGGTCTATAAGGTGTAGCACAAACTAGAGTACTTTTCTAATGCTAGTTACAAAAGGATAATGCCTATTGTGAGGTCTAACATAGCTCAAACTAAAGCACATTTTGACATATGCAGCACTTGTTCAATGTCCATATAAATTTGTTCAATGCCTATTAGTTGGTATAAAACACTTTGGCCATCGACAACACTTATTCAATGACCATTGTAAAATATTCTTCCCTTTTATCATTCATTAGGTCTGTTCCTAACATATAAAAACACTAAAATACAAATATTAGAAATTTCAAAGGTTTTGTCATTATTTTGTTATCATTCAAAACATATCATTCAAAGCAATGGAGTGAGACCAATGCCTTGGGGTCACATGATCTCCAAAAATTCTCCTAATTGACATAACAGAGACAACCTTAAAGAAGTTATCGGGGGAAGAGTTGAATCTACAAGCAAAATTAGGACTAATGAGCCTGCTCCATCAATATCTATCTTTGAGAAGAAAGTTCTTGAGTAGTTAGAAAAACTCATAACTATTATTGCAAGACTTGAAACATCTTACCCTTAATCAAAATGTGAACAAGCTTAAATATTAGATAAAGGACATAACTCACACTCTTGACTAGATTATCGAAGGGTTAAATTTGCACCCAAAAAGTGCATCAGATTAAGAGCAGTAATTTGTGCAACCTGAAAAATGCCAAGAACCCTAGGATCCTAAACCCAAAGAGCCAGTAGCACCAGTAAAAGTTATTTTACCAACCCTTAACTCACCTATCAAAACCACTCCCTCTCATGATCCATCTACATGATTTTGAATACATATTTCTTTTGAAAATGTAGCTAATGATGGACCACATGTCTAGATTTTCTTTTGAAATGAACAACTATGTGTTTTTATTATTTCTTCATATGTATTTTTCCTTATTCTCCCTTGCAATTTATATGTGTTTGTTCTTCTATTAATTGATTACACTTTTTTCCTTTCTGATAATGCTAAAGGGGAATAGAATATATATTGCCAAAGGGCTTGAAAAAGAAGAGAGAATATATCTTTCCAAAGGGGGAGAAAAAAAAAGGGAGAATATATATTTCCAATGAGGGATAAAAAGAAGGAAGAATATATTAAGGGAAAGAGAGAATAATATTAAAGGGGGAGAGAACATGATAAAATTAAACCAACAAAGGAGAGTAAATTAAGGGAGAGAGAATAATACAAAAGGGAAACATGATAATATAATGAGTAACCTTGATAAGTTAAGGGGGAGTTAATGATATCAAAATTTGATATAACTGACTTATGCTATAAACTCTCATAACTTATTTATTTTTATTTCTTTTGAGAAATTATTTATCATCATCAAAAAGGGGAATAATGCTGAACATTTTAGATTCCAAGTTTTTATTTGGATGATCATAACCAAGTCTTAGGACTAACTATTTGCCTAAGTTGTTTGTGTTAAATCTTGTGGGTACATCACTTAATTAAATCATGAAGTTTGAAGAAGATTTTGTTGTTAAAGGATTTAAGGTTAAAAACTCCAAGAATTAAAGAGCAAAAGTCAAACCAAACTCAGTTGGATAGCCCAACGAGCTTTACTTTCTTACAACATGCATTAGAAAAGTGGCCTAATTTATGCTGAGCTCTTTGGACCTCATAATGGGCACTGTGTTTTTACAATAAATGCTAGAAAAAGTGCCCTAGTTGTGCTATGCACTTTAGACCTTCCAACAGGGTATGCTCAATGAAATAGCAGGCATGGAAATATGGCCAACAGTGTCGAGAATTCCAACAGGTATTGAACTTCTTTTAGAAACTCTAAAAAATATAGCATGAAGCTCAAACTTTTTGGAAATAAATAACAAACATTGATAATACTCTAATGAGCGTTATTAACAAAGTAAAAGAAAAGATAGTTGTTAAATCTTCACAACAAATGCAAACTACAAAGCTGCTACTAGAGGACCAAACGCTAGATAACAAGTTATAGTTTGGCAAATATTGAAGAGAAAAAGTGAACAATGAAAAATGTTGAAGACAGGCATTGATCATGCCCCAATGAAGATAGAAAACACGTGGAAAGATGTCTAAATCTGCTAAAGTGACCAACGAGCTAAAAGGACTTCACAACGGATGTTGAGCTTATAATCAATAACAGTGGCATATATCCAACAACTATTAGGGAAAAACATAGATTAGATGAAAGAGGAAGAGCCTGAGCCATAAACCTCTAACAACTAGTTTCAATAGGCATGTCGAATAGGACTAATGACCATTAAAGTTAGAAATTGACTATCAACCAACTATCTTTGTAAAAATCAATAGGGGTGGATGCATCAACAATTGGTGTGGAAACCCATCAATGGGTGCTAATCATTACCAGCTATAATATGAAGTGACAGATCACTCTCTAATGTCTAGTTCCTTATTTTAGCATATTAAAGGAACCACACTTAATATAAATAAAATATAAAACTATTTTATTAAGTGATTAATCCATTGTGAAATCTATTTGCATAAAAAAGGCTATTATAATAAAGAGTGATCTAGCATCCAACAGAGATTCATTAACCAAGCTTACAAAAGAACTATAAAGAGTTATTTTTAAAAAAGAGGTTAAAGGTCAAGCTTCTTGATAATCCTCTCCATATTCTTATCCATATCAAGCATACTTTGTTAATGTACTTTGATTATTCATCATTGCTTAAGTGAGAGAGTTTATCTTCTTCTAAAAGTGTTGTAATTTGTGTGAGGAAACTTTGGGTTGGGAAACATTTGAAAACCACATCTTGTAAAAGGTTTAAGATAGTACGTAGAAACTACTTTGGTTTAAGGTTTAAGTAGTTCTCATAAATTGCTTCGTTAAGTTTGATAATGCCTTGAAATGTATCACTTGTAAAGGCTTGGTAATGCCTAGAAACCTATTATTGTAAAGGTTATTAATAAACACTTTAAGCTATCTAAATAGTGAAGTCTCTAGTGGGGATTCTAAAGGAGAGGACATAGGCTAGTTGTGCCAAACCTTTATAAACCTTGTGTGTTGATTCTTCATCTATTTTTGTCTGTAGTTTCAATTTGTAAATTAACATTGCCCTATTCAACCCCCCTTTTAAGGCACCAAAACATAACATATTGTATATTTTGTTTATGGCTTAATTATAAATTCCATGAATAGTTAATTATACCTAATGTCATCAAGTATGTGACTTGATAGCAAAACCTTTAAGTGTAAATAATTCTATTTTGAATTATATGTAGTTGGTCATTATTGTTGGGATAGTAATGAATATAGTATGTGTTTTGATTGATGACTATATTTTACTAGTCATGAATATGTGATATTAAGTCAAACACATAGATATATATTTAAAAAATATTGTATTAGATATACCCACTACGAGAACGCCATATGGATTAACTATCGTTATACAATAGTATTAACTTAATCCTCCAACCTGAAAGTCACATGGATTCTAATATGATGAACTTCATATTTTGATACAGTCTAACATTATCTTTAACCAGATGATCATATAGACAAATATTGGACTTTGAAGAAATCATATAGAGGAATATGAGTGATTAAGAAGGAATTTGTCCCTTATATATTAATGAAAAATATATACTTAGGCCTTTCAATAAGTTAGATTGAAGCGATTACATTATCATATGAAAATGAATTGATAAAGGTTATCAATGTCGTTTCATTAGTCTATTTGGAGATCAAGAAAGAATTTAACTATATCACTATGGCATGATGCATGCCTTATGTATAATTGAGATGTTATGTGACAAAAGAATTATAATACTATTTGTAAAATAGGTTAGGTCAGATTATTGACTTTCACATAATGTCTTGCTAAAAGGCCACTTATGACCTGTTGACCATAAATAAGTTTTAGGCCACAACCAAAATTATGTAAACCTACAGAGTTACACACTTAGAACAGACCCAAAATGAAATTGTATTTTATACTCTATTTTGATATATATTAAGATAATTAAAGCTATTATCTTAATGTTTAGATATCCTTTTTATTTTAAAGGTTAAAATAAAATAAAATATTATCTCATATATATTTTTAAGATATAAAAATGTCATAAATATCTTAACGACTAAGATATATATTTATGTTTAGGATTTTCTAATAGTAAGTGAGAACATTCATGTTGACCTTTAGAAAACATTTTAAAGAGAGAAAAAAAACCCTAATGTTAGCACACTATATGTTTTAGAGGTAGCATGTTCTTATGGATACCTGTAAAGGGCAATCATCTTTTGATGACATCTACATCCAATTTTAAGCTCGAGGTAAGGTGTTACTAATGTAAACCCCTTTCAGCCTTCTAAAAGATCTGTTTTTCTTATATAAATTGGCAAGTTTTTCACATCCTTCTCTTCGATTTAATCAAATTGCATGAATCCTTAGTGGGTTTTCATGAATAACTTATTTTTCATTATGCTCATTCTACAAAACCCAACACCAAAACTCATAAAATAGAATGCCCAAAGTAAAGGAAAAAAAGTAATGCATGAAGAAATTAAAACTGAAAGTGTTAATTATGAAAATAAGGTTAAATCTTGATCCCAGCCAATTTTTGAAGGAATATGGGTCCTAGAGCATAAGGCTTACTCTATCTTCTACCATTTGAGATCATAAGATGTCCTAAGAAACCATAAAAAAGAAAAGAAATTTTAGGGAGGAGAAGAAGATTTTTATCATTTTTCCATAGCCAAAGGGGGTTGTCTAGACTAATAAATGGTATGTACAATCTTCTTAGTGGTCTACATAAACCATGAAAGGTCTACATAGCCCACCTAGACTGGGTTTTTGATAAAAAAATAAGAAGAAGAAAGAGGAAGAAAAAGTAGTGGGATAGAGAGACTAGGATGCTTCTTGTTGTTTTACTTGCCCTTAGAGGCACTATAATTTTATCTTAACCTTAAAATGGATACACAAATAAGAGTCATAATGTTTAGGGAACCACCTTAGATCCTTGAATACATATGTTAGGGTTTAGGTTTTTATGCTTTGGAGTATTTATGGAGAAAATTTGGCAGAGTTTTGTTAGGGTATTCAAGCCTCCTCTCTTTCTTTAAAATAGAAGGGGAGGGTTATGTATAGAGGGATTGGGATACAACTGAGTCAAAATGACACTTGTTGTACCCTATTCTTAACCCATTATAGAAAAGAGCCAATAAGGTTCTAGAATTAGGGTTTCAAAGTTGTTTGTATAGCTAAAAAGTTAGTTATATAGCTCTCTCTATTGGTTGTATAACCATACACTTAATAGAAAGTTAAGGTTTAGAACCCTCTGCTAGTTAGGGTTTTAACCTTAGTTATACAACCAAGCAGTAGCTTGTATAACTAGGTAACATGACTATACAACCATGTAGAAGGTGGTTGGGTGATCTTTGATTTCGACTTTATTGTAATTTGGGTTTGATTTAAGGCTTTCCTAAGCTTTGATCCTTTCTTATTGCTACCTCCCCTTGCATTCTTGATGACTAAGCCTAATAGTTTTTATCATCATTAGACTTATGCCCTAAGGTCCAAAATCTGATGCTCAGTTTGCCTCTTGTTATATGGGGCTTAGAAAATGGCATTTAAGAAATGATCGTTTCAATAAGATTGAATAATGTAATGCTAAAACATAGTCATTAGGAAGGATACAACTCTTTAGTAGCTCAATGTGTAAGTAATAAACTTTTTTCTAAAAACTTTTCAGCAAGTACCAGTGTGTTATGTATGTCTCCATCAGCTTTTTAGTAGGTATTAGGCATCTTAGCAACTCTCTAGAAAGTACTAAGGATTTTAGCAGCTTTCTAATAGGTAGTAGGCTTATTATAGTAGCTCTCTAGTAGGTACTAATGTGTTTTGTATGTCTCTAATAACTTTCGAATAGGTGTTAGGCATCCTGAATCTCTTTTCAGTGTTTATAGTCATTCTAGTAAAGGGATCTAGTTCAAAAAGTCCTTATTGGTGTGATCTTTTGTCATAGTTTCCCTTCTAGCTTTCTAAGCGATTATCATGTGTCAAAAGAGCCCTTTTGGCTTACCTAGGGATAAACTTACACTTGAATAGTAACTCTAAGGTTTGAAGTTGCTTGGGCAGTTACTAGAGATAAGTTCTTGGATAGGAAAACCTTTGCAATGCAATTTTCACTTTAGAAGTCCTTCTGACATCCCTAGGGATGAATTCTGATCTTTTTACGTTATTTCTATAATTTGATAAACAATTTAGAGGCTGAAACTGCATTTTTAAGATTTAAAGAGGTTAAGGATAGTTTGGTCTTTTTTATTGCAAACTTCCTTTTCTTCTCTTCTCTCTTTCTTCTTTCTTTTTTAGGGCTTTTATTTGTATATACCACTTGATGGGTAGGCTTACGGAGAATGGTGTGATAGTGTAAATTTGAGATAAAGAGGTATTAGTTATTTATATAAGTAAAGCATACCTATATAGACTACTCCTTCTATGTAAGGGCTATAGTTCACCCAAACCCTCATTTGTGCTATTTCCTTACCTTCTCTATTCATTCTCTTTCTACCAAATTCTCTAGACTAGATCGGGGCTTCCCCTTGCTTTTTAGAGTGATGACTAAGTTTGATCACTTGATGTTACACATTGCCACTGACTTTCCAATGGGAGAAGCTACCATTTATGACGCACTGGCGCAACTAAAGGCTACTTGGGACTTTGACTCAGCTTTTGCGTTTACATGCATCTTGTCCAAGATTATGTCGAAGTGCTTAGAGTCAACTTGAGAGATGTTAACCGTTTATGACTTATACTACTATCTAGCTAAGGTGGATCAAGTGCAGTAGGTCCTTCTTCTTTGTTTTTGTCTTTCTTAATTTTTATTTTTTTCTCTTTCATATTCACTTTTGGAGTTTTAGGTACTGTATTGAAACTACAATCTGCATGTGAACATTAAGTTAGCTTTTAGGCATCCTTAAAACTATGTAAGACACTTACCTCTTTTAAATTTTAGAATTTGTTTGTTAATTGTCAACTAGTTTGTTGCTTCAATTTGTGTGTTATACTAATTTCCTAAAATCTATGCAAAAAGTATCTAAATTAATTTGTAAAATAACTATAGAAAATTGAAATGCATACCTGTAGAATCAAATATTTTTTTATTGTTTTAAGAATTTGCTATTGAGGTTGGAATTAAATTGTGCCAAATTTATGAGTTGTATGTGTATCTTTGCTTAACTAAATTTAGAATTACGACGAAATTTTTAGAGATAATTAATTTTCATAATTTCCATAAAATTTTATGAATTACTCCTTACTATGCTTAGCAATCTTACTTTAAACATTGGTTGTTTCATACTTTCTAATCCTTATATTTTATGAACACCTGCACATAGAGAACGTAAAAATTTATCATTATTATACATGAAATTCTACACTTCGTATACTTGGAACTGGTAATTTGATCATTTAATTTTGTGCTTTGTTGGCTCAAGAGGCATTATCCCTCGATTTGCATGCCTCATTTGTGATCTTTCTTATTACTTTGGCCATTTTCCTTATTATTACATCTATTTTGATTTCTCTATTTTGACCCTCCATTATTTATTATTTTTGCATTGTTGACCATTAATTTCCCTTTTTTTTTTCTTAGGCTGACATCTCCTTTAGTAATGGAGGTGGATCAATCAGGTCCGCCAGTGTCTAGTTCTAGAGCTTGTCTTCTCAAGTGGTGGCTCATTTAGAGGATACTAGCCTTTTGCCTTTCTTGTGGACTATGATCATCATATTTTAGGCCTTAGGATGTAAGCCCAATGATGAAAACTATTAACCTTATCCCCTGAACATGCAAGGGGAAGTTACAAAAGAAGAGGAACAAAGGCTTAAGAAAGCCTTGGATCAAGCCCTAAGCCTAAGCCCAACTAAGCTTAAATTGAAAGTCTGTTTGCCATCTTTTAAATGGTTATACAGCCTACTAACTTGGCTATATAGCCAAGCTTGAAACCTTAAACAATAGAAGGTTCTAGAACCCCTAACTTTGTTAATCCCTTAGTTGTACAACTAATATAGTGGGTTGTACAACTAACCTATTGACTATGCATGTCACTTTGAAACCCTAATTCTAGAAAGTTTATGATCTTTGTTTGTTATGGGTCATGAATGGATTATAACCAAAGTTATCCTAGCTCTAGTGCACTCTTTTCCCTCTATAAATACCCCTTATTTTGAAGAATTAGGAAAGGCTTAGGCAAAACCCTAATAAAATTCTGCCGAAATTTCTCCATAAACACTCCATAACATAAAAACTAAAACCCTAAACCATTTAACAAAAACCCAAGGTATAACCAAGGCATTTGTTAATAAACTTTATGCATTATCATTACATTTAGAAAGATAATGATTGAATCTAAGTACTTCTTAGAGCAACACACATCAGAAGAATTACTTAAGGATTAAGTTACCTTTCTTATTCTCCTTTTTTCTTTTTTGCAAAACTTAGTTTTGTTGGGCTATATAAACCACCAACTGGTCTATATAGCCTTTTAGACTGAGGATAGTCTAGAAATTTCTTCTTTTTCTATACAATTTTTTTTTTATTTTTTGCGATTCTTAGGAACTCTAATTATGGAATATGGGTAGGTCTTAGGACCTAAGGATTCCTTTAAAAAGTGGAGTTAAGATCAAGAGAAAACCCCATTTGTATGATTTTAGTCCTTTAACCTTTTTTCCTCCCATGTCTCCTTTTTTTTTTTTTCTTTTCATTATGCATTATGCTTTTATGTAATATTGGCAATGATTAAGATAAGGATGACAACTCCCACTAATCTTATGAGCTTATTATTATTATTATTATTTTATAAATTCATTAGTTTGGTGGTTTGTTTTATTTGTTCTCATAAAAAAGGGGGAAGTTGCAATCTTCCTAGCTTATATACTCCCCCTAATCTTATTTGGATGATCATATGATTAGATTAAAGGGAGAAAGCCTAAGGCTTTATCATCCCATCTTTGTCGTATTCTATAATAAATAACATATATCATTGGCCTTGAGAGCTTTTTTCTCTTTCTCTTTGATGATTGGTGTCCTAGCCTTCTAATGGTTATAAGTGCCTTATGGATGTTCTAGCTCTTTTGAGCAACCTTTAGATGAGGATTCAATAATTCTAGGAATCTAAATTAGCGGTTAGGACTTGCCTAAGGCCCTATTTATCCTTTAATGCCATAACATAGCATTTTAATATCACGTGTTTATATTTATTTACTTATTTTATGTGATTATGCTTTACTTGTCATTGCTATGATCCTTAGTACATCCAAGAGATGTTGGGATTATGATCATTTTGGACTTATAACATGCAGAGATTCCCTTAACTTTGAGGAGATTTGGTGAGATTTTCCTCTTAAATGCATCCCATAGTGCTTTTACTTTATTGCTTTGTTTCCATGAAGATCACTAACTTGTGTCTTCCTTATGTAAGTGGCCATGTGTCTATGGCAATCTCATTATGATCATGACTAAATTTGTTATGCATGACCTCCTCAAAAGATATTGAATGTACCCCCTCTCCTTAAGAATGGTTGTAATGCCTTGATGATATGCTGGATAGAATTGCGCTAGAAACATGTTTAAGGGTGTTAATCAAACTAATTAATAACAAGGATACAATAGTAAAGCATAAACCAAAGATCCTCAAATGTGGGATCCCTAAAGCTAGGTAATTTGGGGGCTCCTAACCTCTTCCCTAAATTGTACCTAATTTTTGAATCTGATCCCTAATGGGACGAAGATGAATTGGGTCTTCTAAATGAAATATGAGTAATTAGAGGGTGTCTAACCTCTTTCTTAAATAGTACCTAATTTTCAAACTTGATCTCCAATAAGGTGAAGATGAATTGGTCATTGTAAATGATATAGTTAGGCTCAGAATTTGCCCTTACCCGAATTCTTATCCTAACCAAAATCTAGTAACGAATCCACACACCATTAGGGATGATACTAATGTGTTATCCTACCATGGTCCCTTAGTGACCACAAATTGGAAAAGGGCTTCTATCTCCCGTAAGGCCTAAAGGATCCCTCATTGATCCAAAACATGAGCCATAATTTAGGTTACTACAAATATGACTCTTATCCTTTTGATCCCTTATTGATCGATAAAAGGTAGGAGTCACAAGTAGGATATCACTAGTTCAAGTATAATGCCGAAAATAACTCTAACACACATAATGGAACTCCATTAGGGACACAAAATTTATTTTGCATTCGATCTCTAGTTTTTTTATCAAATTTGATAAAGTGGGTTAAAGTTAAATCAATCAATAAATTTAAGCTCATTTGTTACCTTCCCCCTTTTAAATTATTCCTTAATCCCATCTTGAGAAATACAACAAGAGGATGATGATCAAAGTAATATAGTGCACAAGTATGTGCAGATATCTTCCTATAGAGACACGTGCTATAAACATTGAGATATGATTATTTTATTTTTATTTGGAAAATGAATACTTGAGATAAAGGTCTAAACAACCAATGCAATTGAAATAAACTAAACTAACAATTTAATGGCAAAAAGAGAAAGGCAATTGAGAAATAAAACCTTATGATAAAACACCTATGACACTTGATCTCACTAATGAAAAAACATGAAAACATTAGTCATTCAATGTTATGTTGGATTAAGGGTTGCAACTATCGATTGTCTCTTCGATAATTAAGGCTCTCTCTTAAGTAGTCACTTAATATATAACTATGCCTCCAAATCCATCTTTCAATGTGAAATAAGAACGTGTTACTTTATCAGCTCTAGCAAACCTTTAAGTGACAACAATAGATTAAGTGGTCATCTCTACTCGGCAATCAACCTAAAGGGAGTGATTCTAGGTATACTTCAATTTACAATCCCTCACTCTATAAATGAAACACAAATCATGTAATTGGTGGCCAAGCAATCATAAATATTAAGCTCAAGAATCATTTACTTACAAAAGAACAAAATCTTAACATAGTCATTAAAATCATAAATCAATCAATATATATGGTTACATAAAGGTCCTATATCAAAGATCCAGCCTAACATACTAACAGAATAAGATAAATAATAGCTTAAAGAGAAGGAAATAAGAATTCTCCTAAATAGCTTGATAGATCTTCTCTTATTGCTCTTCCTTGATCCAATGATCTCTTGAACTCTTGCACTTGATCTAATGTTGAAGCAACTTTTCCTTATTTTCTTCTCTTAAAAACTCCTCTTTTTACCCCTCTAACCTCTCTACAAAAAACCATAAGTGTTGTCTTTAAATACTCCCTTAAAAGCGTTTTAAAAAAAATAGGCTAAAATGTAGTTCATGGCATGCCCAAGTTGCAGATCGAGACTTTAGTCATGGGGGCGATAACATGTAATTACTCTTGTACATTCAAATTTGTAGCTTGATCCTTAAAGTTACTAACTTTGCCTATTTTGGTCCAATTCAACTCCAAACATGTTAAAACACCTATAAAAGCATCTAAATGTGAGAAATAACTTAAAATAACTTAATTTAGACTTAAATTAACACTAAATCAAGCTCAAATATTACTAAATATCCATGAAAAATTAACCCTAACAAATTCTCCCACTCTTGAACTGTTACTTGTCCTTAAGTAACAAAGAAGAAATAGCCAAAATTTTAATATTTTTATAAAACATACATAGCCTCATCATATTTACAATAGTAATCACTTAAGTACTATAAAAGATATACCAAACAAGAACTCATTTGAGTATACAAACTTAGGTTATATTACAACCTTGAAAAGAAAACTCACTCATTCATGTACAATTAGAAATACCAAAGTCATATTTTACACATACATCTTAATAATCCTCTAATTAGACCATTAATAGGCATAATCATGATGTAAAACATTTTAAATCATGATTGCCTTTACTAATTAACAATAAGATGAATAGCTTTAAGTGCATGAGATCATTATGCTTCATCTATTCTTTAAAGCATGCTATCTTTCTTTTTCTTTTTTTTTTCCCCTTTTCTTTTTGAAGAGTTCACATGCCTTTTTACACAAATAAAAATATTGGTGATGAATGCACTTATTTACACAACATATAACTTAATGCAAAATGCTTTGCATATTCATGCTTTAACTTTGTCATTTTAGGCGAAAATCGACATTTGGTCATGAAGATCCCTAATTACTAAGAATCCCAAAAATAGTGTAGTTTTTTTTTTAATTTTATTTTGATAAATTCTAAATCATATATCTTAAACTACTTTATCATTTTAACAAAGCATAATAGCAATTTATTTTCCTTTTAAGCTCATGTAATTATATCTACTAATAGCTAGCCAAATTGCCTATACCAACATATATGCAAAACATATTCTTATTACATTCTAATTATCCTAAATTCATAAGTTATACTCCTCAATTTAGCAACTAACTCAAAATTCATTTATCACAAATTCATACTAAGAATGTTATCTTTTTCATAATAACTCATAGCGATTACCAATTAATACTTAATTAAGCTACATGTAACAACTGTATTCATATTTGCTCTGATACCAATAAATGTGACGACCGTCGATACCACTGAATGTTAGCATTTTTTTTCTACCACAATCTGTAACGCTACAATGGGTACCTAACAGAGCACTCAACATCCTAGTTTCGCCTGTCAGCGTCGTGATGTCATACACATCGAGATTTGCACGTCTGCCCCACATATGCTTGAGCCCTCTCTGATACCAAAACTGTAACATCTAAATTCATTTGTCAAACCAATAACTGTGACATCCATTGTACTCATTTGTAAATCAGCTTTGGTACAACAAATTGTAACGTCACAACGTGGCTACAGCTAGTACCTATCAGAGCACTCAACATTTGGGATTTGCCTATCGGCCCCATGATGTTATACACACCTAGATTTGCACGTCTGCCCCATATGTGCTTGAACCTTCTGATAGCACCAATTGTAACTATCGTCTTCAGTTGCAAATCATGGCATTTCACGTTCGGAAATACATACACATTAAGGTTTATTCATCATACATATATAATCTCATATGTATTTAATGTACACATGTGTTAACTAATGTCAGGACCAGTGACCATAACTAGTTCCTATCAAATGTATGTACATGACGCAAGGAGAGAAAGTTGGAATTCAGC
>CATIWR010041634.1:0-11123 GCA_949677035.1 Omphalea diandra | reverse complement strand
ATATTTTCATGTAACATGTAACAATTCAATCATATATACATGTAATAGAACATAATCATATCATACAATTATCACATGCACCCATTGAATCCAATTATGGTTTTTACTCACCTTTTGATGTTACCGACCTTTACGGTAGGTTTGGTTTTCTCTCTAGAGCTTCCTCAAAGTTTTGAGATCCTAGAATTAGATACATACATGGTTAGAAGTATATCAAAATGATTGTGAATTCTTGGTATGCAGTTATGGTACGATCCATGGAAGTGGACCTAGTGTTTATGCATATATTCCTAATAGGGTAGCCTGAGCTCGCTACACTCTCACAACAATAACTCTAGATATACTTATCCAAATGACTTGATTCTTTTTTTCTAAAAAACTAGACACATAACGAGACAATATATTCAACTTTTAGGCCAATATCAGACACATAAAAAATGTGGTAAATTTCTAAAATTTGCACTATTATTGTGTCCTCTCAGTCTGAGTAGGTCTTACTCTCTTGGGTGTATCTCAAATTGTACAAATCCAATTACAATAATAATCTACCATCAGTTACAAAACATATAAAGGAACATTTTTTATGTTTTATGAATTGTCTAATTCAATCTATAAGGTCACCAAAACAAAGGACCAATCTCAGGGTGAGCAGGTTTGTAACATGTTGACAACCAGTCATGAAAAAGGAACAATATCTCAACAACCATGCTATATTTGGCATGAAAATATTTCAAAGGAATGTATATCAGATATAAATATACAACTTTAAAGTTTAGACCATCATTAAATTCTGAATCTATGGCCATCAAATTCTCGGAAAATAGATTCAAAAGAAAGGTGGGTTTCACCTAGGTACAAAGTCAGTCCCAATCAATGAGCCATAACTCTTTTCACACAGCAAATCAATCAAAACTAGTTTACAAATGTTTATAAAAGACATAAACCTATAAATTTTATGTTTTACACTTTGTTGAAATCAGAATATAAAGCCATCAAAATATAAGAAAATAGAAGACTGAGATCATCTCAGTTCGGATTTGACCTAGTCCTAACCTAGTCCTACTAAAGGAGTCATATCTCGTCACATACACAAAATCAAGCAAAACTGTTTCATACCAATTTATATGAGACATAAAGCTACAACTTTCATATTTTTCACTTTCCCTAATTCCTCTTTTAGGGTTATGAAATTATGGGTGTAAAATTCTGCTCTAACAGCAAAATCAACAGAATCAGCTCTTGTTCTCTTGGTTTAAAACTTCCATCCAAGAGCTCTGCTTCAATTACTCCATAATTCTTGCTAACCACGCATAATTAACAAGTCATGAGAGGTTAATTTTAGTTGAGGAGAAGATAAATTAACTTACCTACTACCCCAGAATTAGAAAACCTTAGGCAACTCACTCTTCTCCCTCTCTTCTTCTTCTTCTTCTTCTTTAGCTCTCTCTCACTCTCTTTCTGCAATACCTCTCGACTTACCCCTCAATTCTACGCTAATTAGCATATTAAACTTATTATAATAATATAAAATCACGGTGCTTCATTTCCATTGGTTGGAAGGTCACTTTTCCTCTTTTAGTCCCTCTTCTTCATTCCTTAAGCACCTTCATCCATCTCTTAACCCCTAAATGCTCCTTATACTTTTAATTAAGCTCTAAAACACCATTATTTATGACACTATAACATGCACACAATATAAAACAATTTGCCATGCAACTATACAAACACTACATATATGTTCAAGTGTCCCCAAATGCAATGGTGCAAGTGTCATTGTCATGCTTTTACAATTCACATGTTTAAATGATTATTTATCTAATGCATATGTTCATGTGGGTTTCATATTATTTATGCAATAAATATATTCATGTGATAATGCGAATGAATGTGGATATGAATGTTACATTCATATCTTTTAGATTAACATCATTTAAATCCTAAAGTCCACACAAACACAAATTTCCATTTTTTTTAATAAATGGAACTACATTAGAAAGCCATTATGCATACTTTATTTACCTAGTAAAGCCTACCTATAATAATTTCTTAATTTCTTTTTTGACTTTCAACTCTATCTCCATAAACATCATTCTTGGTAGTTATTGATAAAGATGAATGTCTGGTTTGATGGGAGGCAGTGCTCTATAAGGCTCCTACAAATCCCTAGTATTTCCTTATAGCTCCAAGTAAACTAATCCTAAATCTCTTTCAATACTTCTATAAATAGCTTTCTTTATATCCTTGGGAAGCAATGAACTAATATGGGTGATTCTTGGCTCCTCAAATGAACTAAGATCCAATTCTTCCATTAAATCATATACTTTTGACTTTAGATCTTTAAAGTTTGAAGATGTTTATTTTAAGTCAGGAACTTGAATTACCTCAGCGCTATAGACATCCTAAAGTGCTTCCAACTCTAATATGTTAAATGTTTAGAACACATAACTTGAGCATTATGGTTGCATATATGGCATAATGGATATAGGCTTAAGCAGGGTTTCCACTTGATGCTCCATTTCCTCTATTGAATGGTAAACACACCTAAGATCACCATTCTTCTTTTTTTCTTGTGAACTTAACTAGGCTAAAATCCACATCGTAGTATTTAGCTTTCAATGCATTTGAACTTGTAGAGAAAGGTTGTCTATCTACCCATACCACTTCCATATCATTTACTTTCCAAAATAATAGAAACTAGTGAAAAGAGGATGACACACACTAATTAGTGTAAATCCAATCTCTCTTAATAAAGCATTATAGTTAGCTGAAGAATTAACAACAAACAAAGATAAATAATAAGGTCTTACTCTTAATGGTAATTTAAATGGGCAAAACTCAAAGTGCCTTATTGATCTTACCATTTAAAGTTTGAGACTGAAACCTTTATTGCTATTAAATCTTCTTTAGTTTTACCTAATATAGTTAACATCTTAAGATAGGCCTCCCATTAAAGTGTGTTTTAACAAATAATGGTCTTATATGCTTTTTCATCACCACAGATGGCATTTCAAATATTGCTTTGTTTAACTTGTTTGAACTAATGGCTTGCATTATGATGCCACTATAACAATCTTCTTCATTAATTAGTAGGTCTACACCCAAGTGTCTTAAACTCCTTTCACCTTTACCAAGTCTTCGTTTGCATGCTTAGACTTATACATAGGTGGTAAAGAAAGTCATAGTTGCACAACCAAAAGGAATAAGAATATCTCTTATCATAAATGTTCTTTTTGGTAAAGGGTCATTATGTAAATTGTTCATTAAATTTGTAATAGAATCTATATCTTTTATAGTCCTCCCCTAAACTTGGATTTCTCAATCTTGGTTTGAGTCTCTTATTTTTGCCTTTGTTATTTCTTCAACCCTTTGCCTCAAAAGTGTTCTCTTATGTTCTAATGAGTGGCTTAGGCTACTTTTTATATTGCATTCTATACCATTGCCAACTTGCTTATACTAGAGGTGTAATCACAAACCTTAGTTGTTTGTTCTTAAATCTTGGCATAAAATGAAAATGGACCTTTAAGAGCACCAAAGGTTTGATGCTATCTTTTACTTCATGTTTCTGGATAAGTGCTTTCTTTCGAATTTTAACCTTGTGAGGGACCTGGGAGAGACCCAAAATAACTTTTGTTTCATTTTTTTTAAAGTGCAATAAAGACTTAAATCAAATGTGGCAAAATTGGCAGATGTTGTTGAAAGAAAAGGATGTTCATCAATAAGCATTACTTTTTTCTTTTAAAAAAATTCCAATCCTCCTTTGTTATCCTATCTTGAATAACATTCATAATAGCCCAATACATGTTAGTGGAATGATTGAAGGAGTTGCAATAATCCTTTCCCTTTTGCTCATCCCATGTTAGGAGCCTATGGTCCGTAGGTAGCATGATGAAATTTTCCTTTAAAAGGAAAACATAGACTTCCTCAATCTTTGAAACATTAAAGGTGTATTGTGGAGTTGCATTGTTAGATTGTGTCTTGTTTTAAGCTTTAAGAACCTTTCTAAGCAGAGATGGACATAAACAAGTTAAGATATAAGACAAAACTGCCACTACTACCTCTAAATTATTATGCTTTTGGTAATAGCTCCTATTACAACTCTCATTTTTTTATTTTTTTGTTGAGTAACCTTCATACTTTGTGACCTTTGCTGTAAGTTCATAAAAATAATGAAATTCCATGCCTTGGAATTTGTTACATAATTCAATATCAAGGTTTTTTTAGGCCATTCTCACAAACTAAATTTAAAGTAAATAGATTTTACATCTATTCTTCATTTTCTGGAACCTGGCTATGAACTAATCAACATTCTCCGCAACCCTTTTATATGACTCAAGAGTTTAACATACAAACTTTTGGCTACACCATACAAAATTGGCTATAAATTACCTTTCCATAACTTGCCATGTATGGATCGAGTTCATGGGTAAGGTTGCATACCATGTGAATGTTACCCTTGTCAAACAATAAGGAAATAATCTCAACTTGAAATATGCAACTTTACCAAATTGAACTATTAATCTTACTACATGTTTTAATGTGAATTGTTCATCTTCTCCTAAAAACAAAGTGAAATTAGGGATCCTATATCGTTTAAGATAGGGATTATCAATATCAACTACTTTTGGGTAAGGTTTGTAGAACTCTAATCGTCCAGGTTGTCTAAGGCTAAGTCCATAAAGTTCATGCATTGCATTTCTCACTGCCTTTATATCTACCTATTGCCTTTGTAGAATTGGTTGAATAATATGATCGATTCTCATTGGGGAAATGCCCCCTATGTTTCCTCCTTGAACGCCATTCACATGTTCATATAGGTGAGGTTGATTATTTGGCATTTATGGTAGTAAAAGCCTAATGATGTAATATGGCTCTACCATCAAAGCAAACAATTATGAGTTACCCTTTGATGGCTATTATTGTTCTCTCTCTCTTGTGAGGTGGCAAATATCTCTCTTTAAAATGAAGAGTTTGAAGGTGATAAAAACTAATAGCCTCACCTTGGTTCCCTAAAGATTACCCCTTAGCTCTTCGTGATAATACCATCCATAGCTAGGTATTAAATCAAAATTCTCACTCCTAGAACTTCTCGAAGCTAAGCTGGAAGATAACTTTTTTATAGGGTTAGGCATAAGAGAGCCACCTTCTTACAATAACCTTTATTTCCTTCGTAGTCTTTTTTTGATTTTCCATCATGCTCTTTCTTGGCCTTGGACTACTTAAGCATACCAAAGGCTAATTTTATCTGCATCCTGAAATCTTCTAGCAATACTCTTTCATCAAGATCATTGTTAATAATTGAGGGTAGGGTCATACCTTGCCCTCCAATATTAAGGCTTATTAGAGGTGTTAAGGCCTTTTAGTGTAAAATTCCTTGAGTTGTTAAAGTCCTTTCAATTTGTTCCACAAGTTAAGGAACAAAGCCGTTACGTTATGCTTCTCTAGTAGGACCTCAACTTTTAAGGCTCGTCAACATTTTTTTCCAATAAAACTCTTTATTTTTTTGCACTATTTGTTCCAGTTGGTGTGTCAAAATTATTATTGGCCTATAAAATTAAAATTAAACATGCCATATGTGTGAAGTGCATAAATTGTGTATGAAATTAAACCTATATACTTCTAAATCAAAATAAATTATGGATCTCCAAACTTTCCTATCACAATTTGCTTGGATTCTAGCTAACCCACCAAATAATTAAATAGAAATTATATTTAGAAGTTTTATTAATTAAAGAAATTAAAAGCAAAATATCTATAGTGTTATTAGAATTGAAATTAATATGAACTAGGCAATATGGCTAGAAAAAAATAAAAATGAATGTAATTTGAAAGAAAATTTAATATAAAGATGGAATAATTACTGTTGAATTTTGGCTTGATTTTCAATATTGGATTAGCTAGTGTCGTTGGATAATTAGTCCATCCTTTTGCTATTGAGCTCCTTCAACCTTTATAGGGTCTCCAAGAAGCAATTTCCCTACCTATGACTCCTTAGTGTGCATAAAAGAACTTCTAATCCATAAGTGGTGTAGTGTTCCAATATTAACTCTCTCGAGATTTTAGCTCCACTTTATAAAACCTTAGCTCCACATCCTCACTTAACTCTCTTAACTACCATTTATTTTTCACATGTTTTAAATAGTTTTTATTTAATTCTATTAAATAACAATTACTTAATTAATTGCAAAATTATTGAACTGGGTCTTCAAAAATTAATTGAATTAAACTGAAACTATTTTTGGGTACAATTAAAGACATTGGGTAAAAAACATCAAAATAGGAACAAATTGAAAGATGTAACAACAAGCTCATCAATAAGCCACCAAATGATAGAAATGAAAATTCACCATATTAATTAGTATGTTAGAAATAATAAGAGTGGAGATTTATACATTGATAAAAAAAATGAAAATATAAAGTTGAACAAAATTAAGATGAATTCATTAGTAAATTGGTAAAAGTTGCATATGTTGTTACATTTATGTGTGTGTTTGTATGTGCATGTGTGTAGGCATAGATAAAAGATACAATTTTTAAATCAATCTAAAAATTCTTTATTTGGGAATAAATTTAGATATTAATTTATATAATTATTAATTAAAACATGAGTAAAAAAATAAATATTAAATCTATAACAATTTAACTACACCTAAATATATAAAATCAAATATGGAGAAACTGTGTGAGGATGGATGGTATATGATCCAATTATAGAATGTTAATATAATAGCTAATGGAATTGAATACATCTTAAATTTAATATTGCCATATAGGTTTAAGTTTTAAGTTACCAATTTGAGAGATGTTGATCATGTGTTCAAGTTGGAGGGGTACACTTTAGCATTTTAAGTGTTATTATGTGATGAAGTAGTTTATTTATAATTTGGCATTCATTATTAGGTTATCCTAGATTACGTCATTATAGTAAAACATATCAATAATTAAGGATAGAGGTTAGTGATTATCAAAAGTAATAATGGTGAGTTTGGATTTGTTGCCATGTTCAATTAGGGAGATAATCTTAGTGTAAGAAATGTGTTAAGTCAAGCATTTGGATGGAATTGGGTTTATAGGTAACATCATTGCATATTGGTAAGGTTGTATTAACATGATTTTATGATATGATAAGTAAGGTAGTTGGAGATGTTTGGGTTTATTAGATTGAGATAATTTCATTGCATGGTCTTAGTATGATGTAAGTGACATGATTTTGTAAAGATGAGCTACTAATGTGAAATATAATTGTAGAGGTTTTGATGAGTTAAATGCCGAAGATCCTGGGGCCTAAATATGGTTTGATAATGGAATATTATGTGGCATGCTTAATGCTAGGTTTTATAGCAAATTTGGGGGAAAAAATAATGGCTAATTTTGTGAAATATTGATAAGGAAGCAAGACATCAAATCTCTATCAAATAAGAGAATTTCATTAAAAAAATGTCATCAGATGTAAATCCTTTATGCAAATTCATTATAGCAAAGAAAAGCACAAGGTTTAGACATAGGGTCAAGTTTGTTTGCGAAGTTATGGATAACATAAAAACCTAAAAAGATTATCATTATGGTTGGTTGGAGTACCAAAAAGAGATTCATAAGGTGTTTTTTATTTAGTGTTGTAACTAGTAATATATCAATTGTATAAATTATAGTATCAATGGTATGTGTCTAAATTTTTATAAAATAGAAAGAATGATTCAGTAATGTTTGACTAATATCTACTAGGTTTCATGCTTGGTGCAACCATTTTGCATTAACGTGCATAAATTAAAACTACGATGAATAATGCCATTAATAGGAAGATATTTGTTCACTATTTAAAATTCATATCCCAATGTAATTGAAAAGTTTTGATTTATATATCAAAATATTTTTCAACAAGAGTTTGAAACTGAATAAAATATTTGCTAAAGTAATCAAAATAACAAAATCTTAGGCATGAGGGTGAAAGGAACCCAAACATAACAAATAAGTATAATAGGTTTGGAAACTACTCTTATTCCCTAAGCAAAGACATAACCTCTAAAAGTCTCCACTTGATAAGTATTTAACTTGCCAATGGCCACAAGTATATGAGTTGTACAAGTAATAATAGTGCATATCATTCCTATAAAGAAATATGTGAATAAGTACTAAAATATGATGATTATATTTTTATCTAGAAAGAAATTACATGATATCAGGATTAATAACTAGAAATGAAATGAAAGAAATAAAACATAATAAAACTATAACAAAAGGCAAAAATAGTTGGGAACAAAACCTTATATTAATCAACTTAGGGTAGTACATCTCAACCATGGAATTTCATAAAGCTTTATTATTCTAATGACAAGTTGGACTATGCATTGCATCTATTGATTAGCTCTACAGTGTTTAAGTCCTCTCTCTTGAGTAGTCACTAAAACTCAAACTTTGTAATATTATTTCATATAATCATTTTTCAATGTGAACTAGAAATAAAATAACTCATTTAGATCTAACAATCCTTAATGATAGTTGTAACATCCCTATCTCTATTCATTGGCATTATCACATGAATATATTCATTGCACAAATGATATGAAATCACATATGAGCATATGCACTGTATCAAATGATATAAAATCTCACATGAACATATGCACAGGATAAATAATTATTTAGACATGTGAATTGTAAAAACACGACAATGACAATGGCACCGTTGCAATTGGGATACTTGAACATATATGCGCTATTTGCATAGTTATATAACAAATTATTTCATGTTGTGTGCTTATTATAGCATCATAAATAATAGTGTTTTAGAGCTTAATTAAAAGTATAAGGAGCATCTAGGAATAAGGAGATGGATGGAAGTGCTTAAGGAGTGAAGAAGAGGGACTGAAAGAAGAAAAGTGACCTTCCAACCAATGGAAATGAAACACCATGCTTTTATATTATTATAATAAGTTTATATCTAATAATTAGGTCAGATTTTGAGGACAAACAATGTGGGTTATACCAGAAACAAAGAGAGAGCAAAGGAAAGAAGAAGAATAAGAAGAAGAAGAGAGGAAGAAGAGTGAGCTGCCTAAGGTTTTCTAATTCTGGGACAGTAGGTAAGTAATTTATCTTCTTCTCAACTGGAATTAACCTCTCATGATATGTTAATCATGCATGGTTAGTGAGAATTATGGAGTAATTGTGGTAGAGCTTTTGGTTGGAAGTTATAAACCAAGAGAACAAGAGCTGATTCTATTGATTTTGCTGCTAGAGCAGAATTTTGCACCCACGATTTCATAACCCTAGAAGAGGAATTAGAGAAAGTTCAAAACATGAAAGTTGTAGCCTTATGTCTCATATAAATGCATATGAAACAGTTTTACTTGATTCTGTGTGTGTGAAGAGATATGACCCCTTCATCAGGACTAGATCAAATCCGAACCGAGATGATCTCAGTCTTTTATTTTCTTATATTTTGATGACTTTATGTTATGATTTTGACAGACTGAAAAACATGAAACTTGTAGGGTTATATTTCCTCTAAATGCTTGTAAACCAGTTTTGATTGATTTGTTGTGTGGTCAGAGATATGGCTCATTGATTGGAACTGACTCTGTACCCGGATGACACACCACCTTTCTTTTAATTCGGTTTTCCAAGAATTTGATGACCATAGACTCAGAATTTGATGATAGTCCAAACTTGAAAGTTGTATATTTATGTCTGGTCTATATACCTTGAAATACTGTTGCCAAATCCAGCATGGTTGCTGAGATATTATCCCTTTATCATGACTGGTTGTCAACATGTTATGAACCTACTTACTCTGAGATTGGTCTTTTGTTCTGGTGACCTTAAAGACTGAATTGGATAATGAGTAAAACATGAAAAATGTTCATTTATATGTTTTGTAACTGATGGTAGAATATTAGTGCAATTACATTTGTACAATTTGAGATACACCCAAGAGAGTAAGACCTACTCAGACTAAGAGGACACTGCAACAGGGCAGAACTTAAAAATTCACCACATTTTATGTGTATCAGATATTAGCCTGAAATCTGAATATGTTGTCCCATTATATGTCTAGTTTGTTTGAAAAAAAAATCAAGCCATTTGTGTGAGTATATCTAGAGTTATTGCTATGAGAGTGTAGCAAGCTCAGGCTGCCCTATTAGGAATATATGCATAAACATAGGTTCACTTGCATGGATCATGCACCAAGCATTCATAATCATTTTGACATACTTGTAACCATGTATGTATCAAATTCTAGGGTCTCAAAACTTTGAGGAAGCCAACCATGTATGTATCAAATTCTAGGGTCTCAAAACTTTGAGGAAGCCCTAGAGAGAGAACCAAACCTACTGTAAAGGTAGATAACATCAAAAGGTGAGTAAAAACCATAATTGGATTCAATGGTTGTATGTGATAATTGTATGATATGATTATGTTCTATTACATGTATATATGATTGAATTGTTACATGTTACATGAAAATATAAGTCAAGTGAGAATGATTGAATTGTTACATGTTACATGTGAATAATTTGATTATGTTCTATTACATGTATATATGATTGAATTCTTACATGTTACATGGGAATACAGGCCAAGTGAGAATTAAATGCTCTTAACGACTACTTGGCATATCATTTGTGAATAAGCACTTGCATATAGAACTAAAAGGGGCGTTGTGACCGACTTGTCAAACACTTGCAAATTATAGGAAGATGGACCCATCGGTCCCAAATCATCAGTTACATGAATCACATGAATATCCTGGGAGCAATGTTTGCCTTTCTCGGTCACGACAAAAACAAAGCTATTGCATTTGTACTTGCACAGTGAATTGTTATACTTGCAATGTATCTTGATGATATTTGATTATAGATTATGCCATGAGAATTTGATTATTGTTTTTATTCACTGAGTCGTGACTCACCAAATCACAATTATTTTTTAGACACTGAAGCATAGAGTTTAGATATTTTGGTGTATAAAGACACATGGAACACAGGTCGTCGGCTGAATTCCAACTCTCTCTCCTTGCGTCATGTACATACATTTGATAGGAACTAGTTATGGTTACTGGTCCTGACATTAGTTAACACATGTGTACATTAAATACATATGGGATTATATATGTATGATGAATAAAC
>CATIWR010041620.1:0-22892 GCA_949677035.1 Omphalea diandra | reverse complement strand
TTCTAAAAATTAAATTTTGCCACCATTTTAACCCACTTTAAAAAAAATGTTTTTTTCCCCATAACAATAAATAATTTTTAATTTTCCCCCCCCCCCCCCCCCCCCCCCCCCCCTACTGCCAGTAGGAAAACCTTGTGCTCGTCCACCTGAACTGGCTTGTCAGATCCTGAAGGTAGCTACGATAGCTACTCACGATGTCGAGAAATATCATCCTACATTTTGTAAAGTATGAGAGATATAAATAATAATTAATGAAAAATAAAATATAAAATAAGTAAATTATGACTTATAGTAACTGTCATCGACAGTGCATCAATGAAAGTTTTCATGTCATGTTGTTTCGTGTGTGTATACACAAAGACATCAACGGCAAGAACCTACCATCTCAACTGTCATGTCTGTTATTAAGGTAATGAAAAAAAGAAATTAAAAAAACTTTAAACAAAAAAATTAAATAGTAATTCATAAATGTAAAACACTTTTTTTTTTCCGGTTGTTTAGCGTGCTTAGAATGGGATATAAAACCTCCTGTGTGACTAGATGAACTTGAGTCAGGACCTCCTTTCTCGTTTTGTCTATTCAGGCTAGCCTGACGAGACATAGCCTGAGCATGTGAAGAATTCCACTGAATTTGCCAGTAGTCTTAGGCCTCATCAGAGACTCAGGTCTCATTGTCCTTATATTTCAAATCATGAAACATGTCCTTGTACCTTAAAGCAACCTTCTTCAAAAGGTTGTCTGAACCAAGACATCGATTGCTTGGTCCCACTAAAATTACTTTTATACCAACAATAAATATTAAAATAAAATTAGTCAATAAATAAAACTTATTTTTTAATTATTTAACCTTGAATTATAAATATTACTTACCTTGAACTCCTTCCAATAGAAGGTTTTCATAGACTGTAGGACCTTCTTCCAAGTGTAGCCATTGTGATAAATCTTCTGCTTGAAAAACTTCCAGCATACACTAGAACATCTATTAGACAGATACAAACTGGAAAAATTAAAAATAAAAAAAAGTTAATGTTATAATTAATGAGATAAAAAAATAAAAAAGAAAGAGAAAATATAAAAAATAATTATTACATACCTCCCGTACTGTAAAGAAGTATGAAGCCATAGTTTAGATGTAGGAACTGTATACACCTCATTCTGATCCATTGACATCGATGCCCTTTGTAAGTGCTAGGATCCAATGGCATACATGGGGATGAAGGAGGATCCTAAGTATGGATGGAGCTGAAGGAGGAGTCAAACCTATAGGCGGAGTCAGTGTCAAGGGAAGTCCAGGTGTCGAAGTCGATGTGCTGGATGACGAAAGTAGTGGCTGAGGCGGCCTGCGATCAATGGTAGGTCCTCTACTTGGCATATCAGCTCGAGAAAGTGTACTTTGCTAAGTACACAACGTGTCATCTGAATGCTTATTTAAAATTATGTCTAATATAATATATACATAACAAAATTTCTATTCAAATTTGTACATTAATGTAATTAAAATTAGATGCACTGAAATTTTTTACCTACTGTGAATCATCATACTTTATATCACATTCATATATTATATCTTTTGATGATTCAAATTCTGATTATAGCTCTATTTTGTCGTCAAACTAAATATCTTCATTTTTAGCATTTAATTCAATGAACAACTTACCTAGATCATTTAAAATTCTGAGTAGTTCATCCTCTATAATTTCTATGATAGACAAATTTTGGTCCACATTTTCTTGAAAGAAGCTTTAGATGATATCTTAATAAAAAATTTGTTCTTCATTTTAATAAATGATGTAGCTTTTATTTTGAATATAACCCACCAATCAGTTTTATCCTGTCATAAACTAGGATAAGAAAGATAATTCACTTAACAAGCTTGCATTGTTAATATAAAAAGGTTTGTATTTATTAAACCTGCACTTGTGGTTGATTTTGATAAGATTATAATTTTCAGACACTTTCATTCCAACATTTATCATTCACATTTAAAAAAATGATTTTTTTTTATTGGAAGTGCATGATACTCCAATTGTAGCATCGCAATTAATAGACTATAATAGTCATATGCATTTTTATTATAGTTCGAACCCTTAATACTTACTCCACTATTGATTGATGCCCTATTGAAACCATATTTTTCAATGTGAAACTTGTACTCATTTACCAAGTAAATAGAATACATAATCACACTGTATAATGGACCTTTGGCAAAATCTACAATAAATTGACTTGTGATTCCATTTATTAGATAATTTGCCTAAAAAACAAAACAACTCATTATCTACTTTAGTTATATAATAATTACTCTTATATTATTAGCTAGTGTATACTCACATATGACTCGAACCAATATTGAAATTCTATCTCCAACTTTTTATCCACCTCATCAGTGGATATATTGGGAAAATTGTGCTTAAACATCTCTTATACTTGGTAGTTGCTTCAAAAGCATATAACCTTTATAGTCTAGACATCAGAGAAAAGTAATACATCTTTTTATATGAAACTTCTTTTTTAGATGTACTTAATTCTCGAGACATACACTTATATCTGGAAAAATCATAAAACTTGCATGTCTTTAAGTCATTGTCATCACCTAATATAACATGCAATTATTCTTGCAATAGTGGATCTTCTCAATTGGAAGACCTAAACTTTACATTAATTTTTTGATGCTATAAAAACTATCAATCATCGTATGATCCTCAGACAATGATTCATTATACCATTATAAAATGTCATTGTAACACCTTTTAGATAAAATGATGCTTAGATTTGATGTTCATCAGTCGTGCAACTAAAGATAACTTATAATACTTTTCGCAATTAGGCCACAAATCCTTATTTGTTGCATCAAACATATCATACAACTTTTGAGAAGTCAAATTATAGGCTTCACTGATTCCACTTCAATCAAACTTTGGCCCACCTGCATCCATAACCATATTATGATATGCACTAGGTTTTGGTTCAATATGACATATATTAACAGTTAGAAGTTCAGGTTCATCTATAGTTGATGTTCTAGAACCACTCATTTCACCATGTAAATACCATTCATAATAGCCAGGAATAAAACCCCTTTACACAATATGTAACATTACTATATTCAGATCCAAATAATTATGATTCTAACACTTTGTATGATTAGACAAACATATAATCTTAGGTTCATCCATAAATTCAGTTTAAAAAAACACAAATTGGATGAAATGGTTTAAAACTTCTAAGAATTCTAGTTGTAATAAATAATCCTTAAACCTAGAATACATCCAATTCCTGATAATCCTTTGATCACTGAAGAGGGTAAATGACATTCCAAGCGGTAAGCACACATGAGCTTAGGGGACTGTGTCCTTCACAATCACTCTAATGTTTAAGTTAATATAAGAGCTTTGGGAACTTAAAAACTTAAGAGTTTTAAGAAGCTTGAGAGTGGAAATAAATAATGGAAAACCTTAGCAAAAAGGTACATTGGTTATAGAGAAGATGATTATTTATACCTGTGGGGCTTTTAAACTCTTCACAAATATGCCAAAAATAATATCCGTTAGGTTTGTCTTCATTAGTCTGAGGTACCCAGAAAAGTATGTACTATGTAACTACCCTTCTTTCTTTATCTGAACGTTGTGGGTGTAACTATCCTTTGCTGATCCTTATTTGGTAGTGAATTTTTCGAATGCTATTTGGTGTTCAATTACACTATACTCAATCTCTCAAGGGAAAACACTTTTCATTATGAGTACACATGCCCTTGCTAGTGGTGTTTAGTGTCGTTTATGGGAAATCGAGTCTTTTCCTACTATTTCATTGATTATTTTTTTTAAAACTTTAGTCTTTAAACACATATCTCTTGTAAAAATAAAACCTTTGCCTTTGATATAGAGTAACTAATGGCCTATCACATTAGAAACAACTCTATCCCTACTCTTCCTACTCATGGAAGAAAATGCCTTTTTAAACTCAGCACCAACAAACACTGCGTGCGTTAATGTTGCTAATGTAGCTACAATGACAAATGAAGCCTTAACACAGTTCTAAAAAACTATCGCAATAACTATGTAGGCTGTCATCGATAACTTTAATCAACAAATGGCAAAAGCTCTCAGCATGAACCTAGCAACACTTAATGCACAATCCAAGGAAAATCCTGGACACAGCTGACGGACAGAGATGTGGCCACGACTATGAGTATATTCTCAAATATATTCTGAAACATTGCCATAGATAATGAAGGTGATCGACACTACCATAGATAATGAAATATATTCTCAAACAGATCAAAAGCCAAGTCAGGCTTTAAGTATTAACTATAAGGATTTACAAATGCTTGAGTTTTAAACTTTAATAATATTATTGCAACAACCTTTAGAATGAATTTGATTATATTTATAACAAATATTAAATTAAAAATAAATTTATTTCACAATTTACAAATGATAAAATAAAATTTAATACTCATATAATTATTAAAATACATAAAATAGATTAAGGAATCAAATTACTAACTTTATTTTTAAAGTCCATAAGAAATTTTATTGTTTTCTCTACTCTTTTTTTAATTATTTTTGTTTATATTATATGGAATTAAAAAAATAAAAAAGAAGATAAATAAATAAAAAAACCCTTTTACGATAAATTATTATTTTAATTTATCCTACGAATTAAAAAAAAATAAAGGGGTCAATAAACTTAATTTTTAAAGAAACAGGGGTAGCTTAAGGCAAACGTCACTAAGACGTATGTTTAGGACCCCAAAAAGTAAGAGGCTCATATATAATTTTTCTTTAATATATAATTCCTTGAAATTTTCTTTATTAATTTAATTTTTAAAATATAAAAATTTTGACCATGTTTCAATTCTATACAACTTCAATCTATTATTTACAACAATAAATATCATCTATTAGTTATTTTTTGTAATATCTTAAAAATAATATTATGATATCTTATTTTACGCTAGTAATTATCTTCAATTACTTTTTTTTTTTAATAAATATCTACAAGTTGCACAATTTTAAAAAATTTCTACAATTCTGTTGCACAATTTTCTCTTTTATGTGTTGTATTAATGGTAAGAAATTATAATTAATGTAAATCTATTTATTAATTTTAAAGTTAAAAACTTTAACAATATATTTAAAAAATAATAATTTAATCTTAAATATATCTTATGTATTCTTTCTTTATTTGTTTCTTTTGTGCTCTAAAATTGCGTATTCTTTTATAAAATCTCAATACTTAATAAACTGTATTTGTAACTTTTTCAAATGTATAGAATGACATTAATCATTTTTATTACTGTAACTTTAGCAGAAAGAAATTTTCAAAACTAAAATTAATAAAATTTTATTTATATTTAGTTATGTCATAAAAAAGACACAGTAATTTTGGCTATATTATAAATTGAAAAAGATTTACTTCCTAAACTTGAATACAAAATTTAATTATGGATTTTGCATCTAAAAATAAGAAAAAAAATAAAATTTGAATAATTTTTTTAAATTTTTTTATATTATTAAAGGTCTATGAAAATAATGCTTACCTAGAACCACAAATATTATTGAGTCGGGCTATTATTTGTTTTTTCAATAAATATATACTCTTGAAAAGAATATGGGGGGCTTCCCTTAAACGTGACTGGCCATTAAGTATCGACTTTTCAAAGGAAAAGGGGAGGGTACCTAACAAAAGGCTTCATCTTCGTGCATAGATATTGTACATTATCGACTTTTAATTTTTAAAGGAATTTCACTTTTACCATTTGCATATATATATATATATATATATATATATATATAATTCGTACTCTTCAATCTTCTCATATTCTTTCTATCTATGGCGGCTTGTGGCTGTATCTCTGATGCTTTGCGTAAAGTAAATCCGTCTTCACAAAGTTGACATAATCCCAAAATTTTGGCCTTTTTTTATTTTTTCTTGTCGCACTTATCATTTTCATTTGGAAAATAAATTGCCCTTTCTTCTCTTGATATCAAAAGTGATATCTTAGCTCTTATTTTTCACTTATTAAATCAATTTCTAATGTTAAAATTAAATTTTTTAAAAATAAACATCAGGACATAAATATCATTAATATTATAAAATTTGGCTACAAATTCTCAAAAAATAAAAAAAATGTACAGGACTCAAAAAAGAACTCTCATGTGTGGATTTAAGTTTTCCATTAATTTATAACTGTATATTATGTTTGAAATAAATTAATAAAATCCATTTTAATATATCATGTATTCATCTCCAAAAGAATTCCTATATTTAATATTATTTGTATATCAAATAAAAATTGTATTAATTTTAATAAAGTCAAAGTTCAAAATTTTTTGATTTAGAATCAATTTATGAGGTTTATTAATTTGGCTCAAATATCATAATGGGATTTCGTGCTTTCTCATATTATATTATATATATAAAGACAAAGATGAGAGAGAAAATATGCATGAATAAAAATGAAATAGTTAAAATTAGTAGTTAATAATGATTAATTATCTTTTCATTTTGTTGATCAATAAAAATTAAACTTTATTTCATTGGTTGAGAAAATTGAAATAATATTGACTTACATGAGCTTGAATAAGTATGAAATCCCTAGGGCATATATATATATATATATATATATATATATATATCACAGATAAGTATACATTAATATTTTTCAGTTAACACAGTCATGCTCACATGAGTACATAACCTATCTCTAAGGTTTAGTCTCTTGACCTTCAACGTGTTGAGATTGAAAATCCTATATAGAAAGTCCACCATAGGACCATTAAAGGTGAAATTGAAAATCACCTATCAAATCTATGGATTGCAATTGTTAAAAATAAATATGAGAGCAAAAATCTATTGATTTTATGTTCAATTCAAACAATGAAATCTTTATAATTCATAGATTTTAAATTTATAAATTCTAGAATTTCTCAATCCAAATGAGACTATGAATAAAAATAATAATATATATATTATTTTTTAATTTTATTAATCAGAAAAAATTAGATTTTTTTGTTTCATTATTGAAAAATAGATGACTTTGATTGACTTCAGCAAATATAGAATCCTGGAAAGTATAGAAAAAAAAATTAAAATAAGAAATTTTTAACAAAAAGATCATGGGTATTGTTCGGTTGTTACGTTTTCTTCTTTTTAAGATGGATTTAGCAAAAAAGTTTTATTTATTAAAGATTGAAACAAATACTTTTATTGGTTTTTTTTTTTACATATATTTCAAGCAATTAATAAATAAAACGTAATGATTCACGTTGGAACATTATTGATATTCTGTATTTTGGTAATGTTCGAATATTATAACTTTTTTTTCTTTCGTATTCACTAAATTTTCTTATTGCAGGTGATTATGAACTAATTTTTTTATTATTCCTAATAATTAATGTCACTAATTAGGAAATATTATATGGTTGAATTTTTTTTTATTGAAACTAGATAGGATCATATATAGGACTAATTCAACGTCTGAGTTCGGTGAATTGTTTAAGCAATAATTACTTTTAAACATTAGAAGGTTTAAAAGTTAAAATAAAACATCTATTTTTCACAGACATAGTGCTTTTATAATTATTGGTCGGTTGGCTTCAAAAGAAATTGATAGAACTTTGTAATTATTTAAAAGTAAAAAAAAAAAGAAAAAGAAAAAAGAACTATAGTAGTATTTCCTCTCCAAACAAATCAAATAATAATAATAGTAGTAGTAGTAGAATACAAGCCATAAAAAAACAAATTACAGCCAATAA
This sequence comes from Omphalea diandra, assembly GCA_949677035.1. Taxonomy (NCBI): domain Eukaryota; kingdom Viridiplantae; phylum Streptophyta; class Magnoliopsida; order Malpighiales; family Euphorbiaceae; genus Omphalea; species Omphalea diandra. The sequence goes on along the minus strand of CATIWR010041620.1, from coordinate 15,132 downwards.
TTACAGTAAATTATTATTATTGTTATTATTATTATAATTCAAATATATTTCAATTTACGTGCACACGTGCTATAAATTTTATTACATTAAAAACCATAATGGCAATGGTATTTGGGACAACCACTATAATAAGTATTGCTTGATTACTTTATATATGTAATATCATTAGTTGTTTCTTGTGTATTTTTTGTTAGAAAAAGAATAATTTTTATTAAAATTAATATTAAAAACATAAAAATAAGTTATTTTACTATAACGTTCATTAAAATTATAATGTAAATATTGCTTTAAAAAGAAATTATAATTTAGATATTATTTATTTTATACTGATATATATTGTGATTGCAAGAGGAAACTATTAAGTACTCCAACCCTCCAGTACTAATAGTTTGTGGATTATATCGTTCTTCAATGATTTGATTAATATGCACTTTCTTCCCACAGCGACCGAATATGATAACAGTTACAAGAAGAAAGCTATTGTGTAGTTGTTATATAGCTCCTTGCTATAACAAAGATTAATAAAAGAAATTGCGGCTACTACTGCATTCTTCATCGACATCTTCTCTTCTTGAAGAGACCTCATAACCATCAGTGATGTTGCTAGCGCTTGAAGACGACGAAACAGAATAAAAAACAATCTTGTCCCTAGTCATAAAATCAAAAAATCTTGCCTTAGTACCATTCTCTACTCTGTTATCTTCGTTAATCTCGCTATTATTTCTTTTCTTCAAAAAAATTCGACATAGAACCCACTTCTCCAGTTGGTTAAAAGAATTCTGCAGAATAAAAAACTAAGGTATTTAACAACCACATCATCCAAGAGAAAAATATATCAACATTAAATATAGGCGACAACTTGCCTGGGGTGAGTTCTTTGTAGGTGGAACATTGCATGCTATATTTCCTACTCTAACAAGGCGATATTCATGCATGATCCAGTCAGTTCTTGACGCATGGGGAAGCTTGCCTCTATAGAAAACCAGAGTCTTTTTCATCCCCACTTCTTGGTTCCTGCTGCTTGAAGAAGCAATTTGTTTGTCTACACCACTCGCTTTCCAATACCCAGAACCTGTTGCTCTGTTGATTCTGTTTCCATTTGGATATTTGGCTTCCTGGCTGCTGAAGAAGTACTTTTCTTCCTCCACACCACCTGAAAATAATAATAAAAAAAACACTACTTTATTATTTAAGCTCAACTAAATTTAAATGCAGAAGATATTTAACTAGTTGCTCAGTGATGGAGGGCTCAGTTTAGGAGGTCAAAAGTTTAAAACCTAACAGTACAACAGTTCGGCAAAGCTAGATGAATAAGACATTGAAATAAATATCAATATGCTAATAAAACAGAAAAGGGAAAAAAAAAAAAGGCACTTGAACCATATATTACAGTACTAACCAGGCAAATCCCATGGGTCATGCTTGCAGACATTGATCTCGGGGATGATTGAAGAGGGCAACGGCCATGAAAGGACCTTACGTTTGAGGTACTCAAAGACAAGCTCTTCATCCGTTGGCTGGAAACGAAAACCAGGAGGCAATTTGATCATCCCATCTCTAATAAAATTGAACTTGTCCATACCGAACTGAAGTAGTAGCCTTTTCTTGATTAGCAAAAAGGTGGACTGCAAGCCAACACAAGTATATGTAACTATCTATAATGCAGACTAGAGACGCACTATAGAGAGAGAGGCCAGAAGGCTGGTGTGTTTGAGAATAAAAGAGAGGGCTCTATATATGTGTGTGTGAATGGTATTATGGCGATGGCGTGGACTGATGTGGCGAGGGAGAATTTAAAGGGACGACACTAATTCAATTAAGAAAATCTCTTTGATTTGAACTTTTTTTTTAAAAAAAAAGATCTTTACTATAGTTTGAATTGAAAGAAAAGAAGACTGCAACAAAATGACGTCGTAACCACATAAGTACTTAAGCTTACTGTGCTTCTCAAATTATGGATAAATATTTTATTTAGTGGCATCATACTACATTTTTTTTTCAGATTTTTTTATAGAGATTAAATATATTTTTAGATCAATTTATATGTGTATTGAAACTAATTCTTATTTTGCAATATGTGTCAAAGAATACATCAATTAATATTGCTGAAAAAGAATTTAAATTGACAAGATTTAGTAGATTATACTTAATATATATGCAACATTTGATTCATGAATTTTTCTTTTCTTAAAAAACTATTCTTTAGGTAGTTTGATTGGATTATATGTTTATTTCACCATATTTCCGTAGAAATTTCATTATCAAATTAAAATTGATATGAATATAAATATATATTAGCACTGTGTTGAATTGAAAATCTCAATATATACTTAATAAATTCTAATTAGTCATATTGGAGTAGTCTTCAGAACTGGAATGTTGCAAGATTTATACTCTAATAATCAAAGAAAAAATTTCAATATAAAATAACAAATCATTTAGTGCATTGCCTTACATTAAGGCTTTCATCCGATGAAATTAATTTTCCTATATATATATATATATATAAGTAGATAAATTGATCGTTGTATTGAAGAAGTCATATGATATCATTTCTCTTCCCTAGCTACACTGATTTTTCTTATCCTTTCTGTAGATGAAAATGAAACACTTGAAAAAAAAAAAAAAAGATAAATGTAAACGGAATCTATTTTATACACGAAAGATGCATTATTGCATCCACACTTACAGTTTGAAGTTAATAACAAGTTTCAGAAACTTGTGCTATAGGCACTATCTTTTTATCAATTCAAGCGTCAAATTATAAGCGTATGCATTCGTCACAATAATTCTCTTGTCAAACAAACTAGGCTAATTTTTGAAGAAATACGAGAATGATGGTTTTTCAAAGGTTCCAAAATTAATCTTTAAGCAAGACATCTAATCTCTTCAATCATGCATATATTTTTCAGATTCTAAGGTATTGTATTCACTACACCACTCTACTGTAGGTATATAAGGCCAAATCAAATTATTCTTTGACAAGATCATGCTACCAATAAGTTGCTCATGCTTATTATCATTATTATTATTTTGGGTATGAAACTCGAACCCTGAAAATTCTGTGGACCCAAAACTCTTTAGTCATGAGCATTTCACTTATATTGATACCATGACTGCACCAATAAATTGTATGATATGATTTCTACCCTTTTTCAGTTTTTCCTTTTCTTGTATGTGCTTCTGCTTTTTTCTTATGTGCCGTTTGCCGTTTTTATCTATCTATAATGGCTACGGGTATGAACTAAAGCATTTTTGTTTGGAAACTTTTAATTTACAACCTCATGCCAAAGGCCACAATATTAACTTTCCAGAGTGTCTAAATTTAGATTACGAATGTATGACACATCAAATTTTTGTAGTTACTTTAAAGTTTGGCACAGTAAAGGCAATTAGGCAGGCAGATGTGCTTGAGATCCTCTTTCTTATGTCCAAAATTTTTAGGAAATTAATTAATTGTGTTCTTTTTATTTTATTATTATTATCCTGAATACGCCACTAAGAAGATATTAGCTAAATGGTACGTTAAAGCTAGGTGCTTGGGTTTTGGATGAAAACCCAAAAAAAGCCTTGCTTTTAAGATAAAGCAAAAACCCATTTGAAAAGGATTAACAAGTCAAAGAAGCAGACCTTTTCTTAATGAGGACATGGATTGGTACTTTTCTTCATACCGAAGCTGTTGCCTTTTCTGTTTTTCAATTTCCATTTCTAAAGTTTGGATTAAGATCGTTCCAATTGTGTATCTGGTTGCTATGCTGCTGCTTAGTCATTACTTGCTTAGGACAACAGCAATCCTTTGTTGCCTTGGAGTCTATAAACCCTTTCACATATTTGATAACTTGGCGTATATAAGCTAATACTAGTTCACTACTACCAATTTTTCAACATTCACCATTTCATTGATAAATATTATTTTTAATTTAATATTTAAAAAATTATTTATTATATTAAAGAACCATTATAACACAAAATAAAATTGATATTTGATTATTGTGTTTTTAATATGTTATAATAGATAAATTTTAAAATATTTGAATTAGAAAATATAATGCAAAACAATTAAATAATAAATATTGAAGGAAATATCAACAAATGATTGTTACTAATATTCATTGTTTTTATAATCACTCAGCCTTTTTATGTTAGAATTATAACAAAACTTCAATTATTGTGTTTCTCCTTTATTTAACTTTAAAAATTATGAGTAGTTGAGAGAGATGACTCTTATTCTGGATTTTGAAAATATCCCATCAAATAATGAATTTATGACAAAATACTTGGATCATAATGTTGGTTGAATTTTAAAATTTGATCTTAAAAAGGAACTAATTAACATGTTAGATTTTAGGAATTTTTTGAGTATTGTGAGTGAAAAATTATATATTCGAAAAATTTAAATTTTAACGCTTATTTTTTAAATAGTTTTACTTTATTAATAAATTAAGATACTTGTTTAGATTTTAGAATATTGATTGATGCTTTCTTTAACAGTAAAGTTATTCCTGAAAAAAATATTGCATTTCTTAGTAAGTATAAGCTTCAATTTCTACTAATGGGATCAAAAGAATTATGAGAGGAAAAAAAAAAAAAAAACTCTCATTGTGTAGCTCATCTAATAAATAAAAAAAAGAATTAATTCACAAATCTATTATGATTTCTTGATCCTTATTGGTTTAATATTCCACGCTAATACTAATAAATAAATAAATAAAATATATTAATAAGTAAACATTATATTAATGCAAAATATAAATAAAAATGATTAAATAAAATTAATATAACAAATAAAATTATGTGTAAAATTGAAAGTTCTGTTTCAAGAATTTTGATATTATTAAAACTTTTTATTTTCCTTGTCACAAAAACTTTTGAAATATATATGATTGCTTTTTAATTATTTCAATGATTTTTATTTTTTTAAGAGAATAGTAAGATTTGATCTTCAAATCTATGCCATTTAAGGATTATCATTAGAAATACTTTATTTGATTTACAAAAATCTTAAAACACCATTATGTCTCAATTTACAAGAAAATATTGGCAATAAATACCTGCATAGATTCATATTTTTTCAGTGCCACATAAGTTTAGGTATTTCTCTTTTGGCTAGAATCTAATCAATCATTCAGGCATATATCAACATTTAGTCATCAATTTTCAATTGGGATTAAATAATTGATTATACCGAAAGGCAATGCTTAATGCATAAGAAAGTTACCCTTCCCAAAAAAAAAAAAAGTTGACTCTTTTCATGCATGGCGTTGGAGCCCTCCACACTTTGCTAAGTTGCTTCTCATATTATATCAACAATCTTTTTTTTTTTTTTTCACAAGCTATAGCTTTTAAAAAAACTTTGCTTTTTATAAATTTTAATTCCTGAAGCCCAAAAAAAAAAAAAAAATGATACCTGCTATTTTTCTGTATTTTTTAAATTTAATTCAAATGGAGACTAGTAGAAATACATTTAAATTGTTGTTATAATTATTTATAAATTGAAACTTTAATTTAAGAATTGATCATGATAAAAAATTAAAATTTTAAGCTTTATCATTGAATTAATAATTTGATATTGGAGTGATTATTTTTTAGTTGCATAAGATTTGGGTTCAACCTTTAATATCTTCCCTTTAAAAAAAATATTGTTAATGTATCAAAAAAATTTTAATTTTTAAAATTTGAGGCTTTAAATTGAAAATATGAAAAACCTTCTTACTTAATTAAAATTATCCCATATGTAATATTTCCATTCATGATATAAAATAATGGAAGTTTTGGAAGAGTAAAAATTATGTAAATAATGACAAATGAAATTATCGCAAAAGAAATAAAAAAAATTTCCTTATTCAAATATTTCAAATCTAAAAAAAAGAAATTATGTAAATTGGTTAGAATTATTATGATGTTTGAGTTAATTTATCCTTAACTAGAGTCTTAATTTACAATTTTATAATTAAAAATAAATTCAACAGTAACTAAATTAAAAACTCATTAACAAATAAAAATAAAAAGGCCGCGCATTGGACCTAATTTTACAAAGAAGAAAAATTTGACTGAAGCCCATGGGGCCTATACTCATATGAAATATATTTGGTAGGCCTATGAGCCAACTCGACATCATCCTTATATTCGGCTATCGTTCCACAAGACTGCTTTTAGTTATTGGGGTTTTTGCAAGAGAAGATAAAAGGGTTTTAGCGACCGGTAGAATGGATTCTTCAGCTCTCAATAACGCGGAGATGGAGCGATTCCTCAACGTAAGGCTTTGAATTTCTTTCCAACCTCAGTTTTATTTGTGTAGGTAGCTAGGTTTTTGCAATTATAGTATCTCAGTGTCAATTATTAGTCTGTTTCTAGGAAATGTTTGAGCTTGCAGAATTTTGTTAAAGTTTATGGATGCAATTTCAGTTATACTCTTAATTGGAGACAATCTTTATCTTGTAAGTTTGATATTTGATTAGCATACTCAGAAGCTTAACTACAACCTGCTGATTAGGATGGATTATGATGTGAATGTTTCAAAAATCGGGAATTTATGGACTTGATTATTCAAGCTGATTCTTTATTTAAATGAATTTGGTGTATTATTCGTTTGGTTTGGATGATCTTGTAGATGGATTGCTATTGCCTTCTTTTTCTGTTTTTTTCCTAAGGGAGTTTTATGATATGCATATGCCCCTACCCGCATTGTTATTGGGATTTGTTTTATTCCTTGTGTGAGACTCAGATTTAGTTTATTCCACAATGAATTCATTGTAGGCACAACTGCATAGTGTTTATATTTTATTGGGTAATGGATACACGCCGAAGTTGAGATAGTTTATTGGTTAGAAAAGGGAATCAACTTTAGCAGTGTTTAATGGAAATAATATCCTTCTTAAGAAATGTATTAAGGATGCATTGTGTGTTGTTTATTTGGCGTGCCAACCTATGTGATTCTTGTTTCTGACTGACTTTCTGATTATGCAGCAAGAAAAGGAAAAAGCCATGGTCAATGAGATGGTAGCGAAGCTTACAAGTGCGTGTTGGGACAAATGTATCACCAGCACGCCTGGGAGCAAGTTCAGCTCGAGTGAATCAGCTTGCCTTTCCAATTGTGCTCAGCGGTATACGGATATGAGCCTTATCATTATGAAACGTTTCCAGTCCATGCATTGAGAGTTAGGGATCATTGCCTCTTATGTCAGTTACAACATAAGATGTTGTTGCTTGTTATCCTCATCATAGGCTAATTGTATCAGTTCAAAATTTTCCTCATATTTTGAAATTAAATCCCTTCTTATTTGATGTTACATGAGGGCATCATTCTACAAAGGTCATATGTTGCAGAAGCTTTCAGCATTTGTGAATTTGTGATCACATTATCAGACTTGCCTAGGAATGCTGCAAACAATTAATTGCAAATTCGACTCGCTTCAACACAAGCTTGCAAGCGAAGATGGAAGAGGAGAAAAGAAAAAAGGCTCTCAGCAGCACAAATTCCATTTTGGAAAGAATTTCAGCGGCCTAAACTTCACACCCATAAAGCAAATCTTACACACAAAGGAACATGGTATAATAATGTGTACTGACTGGTGACTATGCAAGAGGAATACCAATCAATCATACATAAATAAATACATACATACATAAATAACACAAATCCTAAATCAGATGATAATACTACTATATATCAAATCTTACTTTAAATCTCTTCAACATAATCAAAAAATCAAAATATTTACAGAGAAAGCAAGACTGAAGAAAGAAAATCTAAACAACAAACATAAAAAGAGAGCAAGAATATAGATAAAGATATAAACATATACATCTAACATAACATTTTGCACATTACAAGCTCACATTTAGAATTAGTTTCCATTAAGATATAAACGCTCAATAAGATAGATTATTGATAGATTATTACAAGTTAAATTTTGCACATTACAAGTTCAAATTTAAAATTAGTCTCGATTAAAATATAAAAACCTAAATAAGATAGACTATTACGTGTCAAATCTTGCACATTACAAGTTCACGTTTGGAATTAGTCTCCATTAAGATATAAACACTAAAATATGACAGATTATTACACATATAATCTCTATTTGGATAAGAATTTGTAAATGCTTGCACTAGGAAGAAGTAGAGAATGCGTGAGAGGAAGAGCGTGCAATGTTAATTGATTCAAAAGTATAGTGAAAGTGAAAATAATTGATACTTAAATGTGCAATGGTGATGCATCATTTGAATAAGTAAAATATAGACTCAGATGTGCATTGATAATGTACCAACTGAGTCAGAAAAATGTAATGTATGAGAGAAAATAAAAAATTAGAGAATGAGAGCTTTATATAAAAAAGTAAAAAAAAAAAAAGTTTGAGGTTATTTATAGTGATAAGAGTTTGCGAGAATAATTAAATAAGGTAAGGTATAATTATGATATGGTAAAAAACAAATAGAAAGAGAATATGTGTCATAGATAGTATATAGTTGACATTTAAGTCTATTAAGAAAGATTAAAAAGAGCTAGTTTTGAGCCCACTCTAAACTCATCAAACCAAATCTCTCTAAGTTATCTCAAAAATATGAAATTAATTTCAAAATCTGCCACTAATTTCAAAATTAAATCCACACATCATATAATTTGGATTATTAGTAGTTCAAAATATTTGTTGAGTCATCCTCACATAAACAAAATAAATATTGGATCAGAGTCCAAATAATAACATCAATTCAAACAATTAAATTACAAATAATAATAATAATAATTTGAATAATTAAATTCTAAATAAAAATAATAATTAAATATATGAAGATGGACTTTTCTACAGAATTAAAGAAAATCTTGAACTTGCTGTTAATGAAGTCGAAAGAGACCTCAATGCAGAGAGAATTAATCGTATACAGTAAACAAAGAATCCCGTATGGAATTGAGGAGATCGCAGTAGAAGAATTAAAAGATATAACCATGCATATAAAATTGGGATTATATCAGGGGCATTCTTATCTTATTTATTTTATAGATCTTCTGTACATTTTGGATACTTAGTTTCTTTAGGATGTAATGAGTTCAATGCCTTCAATAGATCTTCTGGGCATCTCATGATCACTTACTTTTGATATTTGAGTTTTTTTTAGGATGTAGTGAGTTCAGTGCCTTCTATAGGATATTCTGGTATCTGATGATTATTTTTCGATACTTGAGTTTCTTTGTTGAACCAAGTCTCAAATAGAATAGTTGCGATTTTGAGTGGAATTGTTATGATTTATGAGATGGAGATATTTTTTCCAAGTTTGATTTCTTATTCTTTTTTGGTTACCAAAAGGATCAATGGGGTTTTTGTTTTATCATATGATGTTGGTTTATGAATGAGAAAAATGCATCTCATGATCGTTTGTGAGCAGAAGTTCGTTATAGAATATTTGGAATGTTGTAACTTTTCTTCAGTTGCATGATTGGATCGTTTAAGGGTGTTTAGATCAAAAGGTGTTAAAATACTGGTTAATTGATATGCTTCCATGCAAAGATCATTACCGAAAGTTTGGAATTTCATAAATGTTTTCCGATTATTTCATTTGATCATTAAATAGTCTTTAGATCGACAGGTGTTAACAACTATGTGATTCATGGAACTGTAATAATATTCCTCATACTATTGTATTCTCAACGTTATGCTTATCTTGGAAGTTCGTTGCCGAATACCTGGAATTTCATAAATATTTTCCAGACTATTTCATTATTAGATTATCATATTAACACATTTGAATAACTTTGTTAATGATGCATCTTGAGAAGCATATATTTGTACTGTGGTTTTTTTAAGTGTTGTATTGATGAATCATGCCTGTATATTCAGCGCAAACTTCAGACCTTATTACTTAATCTACGGAGATAGTTTCCTTATTTTGATGTACTAGGGCTTGCTTAATAGCAAGGTGGTTCTTGATGATGCTTATGGGAACTTCGTAATTTAATTTTAGATTTTGGCCATTGCTTTCTTAGTTTCTGGCCTTGGCTTAAACTTTCAAAGAAGGGGTGTATTTAGTGAGGCATAGTGAAGATGGAATGCAATAAAGAAGATGCTTTCAGAGGTAAGGAGATGGCTGAAAATAATTTATTTGAAAGGGACATTGCTGGGAAAAAATTTGCACTGAAAGCTCAAAAATTGCATCCTGGGCTTGATGGTCTTTTTCAATTTCTTGCAACTTTTAATGTGTATATCTCCGCGGAGGAAATAAAAAATGGGAAATAGATTGGTATGGAGTTCTAGCTGTAGAACCATTAGCTGATGAGGACACAATCCGGAAACATTATTGGAAACTGGCTCTCATCCTTTATCCTGATAAAAATAAATCAGTTGGTGCTGAAGGGGCTTTTAAGATTCTGTCTGAGGTCTGGAGTTTGTTGTCTGACAAAGCCAAGAAAAGGGCCTATGACCAGAAGCCCTTTTTACATGATATCTATCAGAAAGTTCCAATTTTTAAGTCCTCAATGCCAACTGGTCAGAATGGTTTATATAATTTCTGCAACAGTGACAAGCCAAATTCAACAACTCAGAAGACTGCCATGCATCCAAAGCCTGCTACATCTCCTCATTTTGCCAAACTTAATACCTTTTGGACTATCTGCAATTTTTGTAAAACACAATTAGAGTATCTTAGGACTTAACCACAAGCTTGTTTGCCAAAACTGACAACGGCCTTTTTCTGCAGTTGAGATGCCAACCCCACCGTAAATGGCAATGCTCCATCTACGACATGAACTTCTTACATGTGAGGACAGAATTCTACTCAGCGTACAAGGACTGAAAAATCAAATGCTTTAGGAAAGAAGTCAGTTTTTACAACTAACATGGAACCTGTGCCTCAGTTTTTACAACTAACATGGAACCTGTGCCTCAGTCAGGCTCATTTACTGAAGCAGGCATAGTTGAAACCTCGGAGTGAATCACATTTGTTCAACTGCCTACTCTCTGCTGCTAAGGATGTTCAGGATTCTCCCTTAGGTATGCTGCAGCCTTGAAGCTGTTTGCGCCACCTGAATCACCGAGCTGGGGTGGGCTCATATCTAGGCCATACATTTCCACTCACGTTAAGCTCAGTGCAAACCCAGCCCATACAGCAAATCAAGAACGTTCGTTGGCGCCTGAAAATGTCTCCAGTACTCGAGTGGCCAGGTTTGTAAGGTGTCGCTTACAATCCCATTGTTTTGCTCCAGTGGTCAGGCTATACGATGATAATTCCAATCCTAGTAATACAGAATACGGTACAGGAGTTTGAGTGTTAAACCAGCGTACTTCTAACACGCTTTTAGTCAGCACTTGTAACACAGTATTCCCCCTTATTTCCTTTGGCTCCATTGGTCCTCCATGAAAATGATAACGCGAATGGCAAAACTTGCCACTATTAGCCAAAGGTCTTGCGTTTCAGAAGCATCAGCATTTGCGAATTTGTGATCACATTAATCTGACTCTATAACCTGGGCACACTTGCCTACGAATGCTGGAAACTTTCGACTCCCTTCAACACAAGCTTGCAAAAGAAGATGCAAGGGGAGAAAAAAAAGGCTCCCAGCAGCATAAATTCCATTTTGGAAAGAATTACAGCGGCCTAAACTTCACACCCATAAAGCAAAATCTTACATACAAAGGAACACATTATAATAATGTGATGGACTGACTAGTGACTGTCCAAGAGCATTACCAATCAATCAATGCAATTCAAACAAGTCAGTTTCTTTTTCATATTTTTGAATTTTCACATGATTTTAATAATTGTTTCTTCCACTTTTCTTTACATCTTGGCATTTGATAGAGACTCTTGAGTTTCTGATGTGAAGTTGCCACCAGTGACCTGCTTTGACTCCCCAACTCCAGCTGCTAAAGCAAGAACATCAGGTGATATCTCCCAGCTACCACTTTTCCTTCCCATACTAGAGCGCCTAGAGTGCAAGACACTACGCCCTTCCAGACCCTGTGGGGGAAGGATCCTGCTTAAATCTGGAGAAACATCAGTCAATCCACCATCCTCATCCAGATTGTCATCATTGCGGACTGCTCTACCATAATCATCCGCTTCTCTTGCAGTGTCATCCCATACAGGCTTCCTCCCTGTCTCTATGTCCCCTACAGCTTTTCCTAGATTTGAGCTGACAAAACTACCCACCATTCTAGGTGGAATTTCTGGCTCCTTTTTAACTTTTGCCCTGAAATTGTTCTTGGATGGAGGAATGCTAGAGCAAAATATCTGTCTGAAGTTCTCAAATAATCCTTTGTCAAAAGGGTTGGCTAGTCCATCATACCGGTATCTAAAATTTTCGTACGTAGACTGCCAAAAGAAAAAAAAAAAAGAGAGAACTAAACTTAGAGGAATTCATGATGTAGAAGGAACCACAGAAATCACCTTGTCATATAAAACATGGTTGTTAATAGGAAAATGATATGTCTACTATAGATGCAGAGATAAACAAGGACCAATGGAAGGGATGCTCAACCACCTTAAAACAAAATTCAGCATGATTAGAATGGTATCTTACCTGGTTTTTACTAATGAGATACAAATGGAACACAGTTAGGCCACCAACAAACCAAACTGAAATAAAGGAATAAACTACTAGGACAACGGAGGCAGGAGTCTTGCCCATTGCTTTCCAAACATTTATCTCCTCACTATTCATGATCCTCCTAATGTAAACCCAGCAAAACCCATGTACGTATAAGCAAAGAACAGTTGCCAATAACACAAACGAGAAGAAGAACCGGTAATTTCTCTGCATCAGAAATCAGAGACAATTCAAATTTAGAGAAGTCGTTACTTATGCATAAATGTGAGAACTGGTAATATTACTGAAAAGAAAGTCAAGTTGCTATTTTAGCAAACATGATGCCCAAAAATCTTTCAACAACATAAAAAATTTAAACAAAAAAGTATGCACTAGTTATATCTCAACAGCATTTCCTTTATTGAACTGGTATGAAATACACATTATTATCTAGTTTTCTCCTCATTATGGATGAGGACAGGAAATCCCAATACTTTTAACTATAATGATGCTGGTAATTTGAATCATACCAATCCAATGCATTGACCAACCCAAGGGCAGTGATGATCAAATCTTTCCACACAGTTATTGCATATCGAACAGTGAGAACAACGCGGAGGCCTATAAAGCATGCATGTATCACAATACTTGGTCTTCACAACTATTCCATTGATGATAACATCTTTTGTGCGTGGTAAACGAAAAGGTGGAGTTTGGCCATTTGTAGCTGCAGTGTGTCCTTCATAACCTTCAGGCTCTGGAGGCTGAGCATTACGAGGTATTATACCAGGGTCTCTTCCTGAGGTTAGCAGAAGAAGGATTAAGTCCTGGAAAATGAAGTATCTGCATTAGTTAAAGAGCAGAGCAGCAAACATAAGTTTTTTTTTAAAAAAAAGGCCATCACCTCCCCAAATAACAGTAATTGAGGGGAAAAAAAAAAGCAAGGAAGGTCCAAAAGAAAAGCATGCACAGTGTAGCATACAAAAGTGATTAATGGCACTCGGTATACTTTGAAAGGAACTCACAGTTGATCCCATTGACATGAATCAGTAGGTGTCTTGAAACATGAGTTGCAAATCTTCACAACAAATCAAGCTCATAAAACTAATTTATCGACTAAATTGCAACATCTATTGTCACTTTTAAGTTCTGACACCAGCACAAGTTCATTTCTGTCAGAGCTACATGGCATGGCAAAACTCATGACAACGTTCCTTCTAATTTCAAAGTAATAGGAGGATTTCCAAACACACCACAAATTAAAAAACCATCAGAATGATTGTCAAACATGGAACTTCAACAAGTAGAAAAGTTAAAGGCTGAAAAAATAACTTTTACAGATGGAAGAGAACTTACTGCTAATGTGAGAACAACGATGATGACTACAATTGATATTCCCAAGTGATGAGGAAAATCATCTATCAGCTTCCTTGCAACAAAGACACAAAAAACAGCAACTGGAGCAACAATAAGAGATAGGGTTAGGAGAAAGGATCTTGCATCAGGTCCAAATATAAGCCTCCCTTGAAGGAAAAATATCTGCAAAGAAAATCGCCAAACCACAAATTAAGGAATTATCAGCATAACCAAATCACAAAAAGAACACATGCATCCACATACTTATCTCCGAAAGGATATGACAGAACAAGTGATAAACAATAGGTTACAATATACCCTTGATTCACTAACCAATAAAGGTTGGTATCAGATTATAAAGGTGAAATATATCTTGAGTGTTGCAATATTTTCTTAGTTAGTAGGCAAATTATGTAGAATCTTTAATGCAGTATAACTTCAAAGACAGAATATGGACTTGGACAACATTCAAAGGTCTTCCCACCCCACCAAAGGGATATCACAGGTTACAGCCAACTCAAAATGTGTTTACTGCAAACACTTCTGATTATGTGCTTCAATCAACGAATACTCATTGACAAAGTGAAAGAGCTCATGTAATACACATGCATCCAGCCAATTGACATGCAGATTTCAGAACGGTATCAAATTTCAATATCCACCACATTCAATAGCAAGTCCCATTTTACAACAAATGTATATCCAAAAGATAATGGGGTAGCTAATCTTGCAGCTGATGATAAAAAGAGCGAAACACCATCAAAAGAAAGAAAAGAAGACCATCGACTAATGCACTCAAAAAAAAAAATAAAATGGAGAGATATACAAAATTGACATACAAAATTGAACTACATCCATACGAAAATGAAACATAATCATAAATTTGATGCAAAGAAAGATATCCAAAGCCTAAATAATGCTTTGAACACCCCATTTACTCAAGCTAAACTGATTCATTTGGGACACCGCGTCCTTCCCGGTTCACAATCAATACTCTAATCACAAAAATGATTCCGAATCAAGGACTGAAGACAAGTTGAAGTTAATGCCTCCTAATTTCCAAAATAAACCCTCAATTTTTTTCACTCTGCACCACCAAAAATTCCATCTTTAGCTGCTTTGTTACCTTAACAAAATCCAATTCCAATATATATATATATATATATATATATATATATATATATATATATATATATAAATATATATAAACAAAAAGACAAAATTTAAAGACAGATAGAACAAAATAACTCAACAAA
>CATIWR010041618.1:0-30259 GCA_949677035.1 Omphalea diandra | reverse complement strand
TTTATTAAATAAAATATTTGAATATATAATTGTATTGTATAATGATAAAAAATAATAATTATTATTTAATTGATTTTATATGAAATTAAAATTTATATAATGATAAATATAATGTTAATACGAACAAATTCTAAAATTATTTTATATTTGAAATGTTAAAAAAATATATTTATAGATTGATTTATATTTTTTAAATATTAAAATGTAACAAAAATATTTTTAAATATATTTTTTAAATTTTGAAATATTACTCAGGAATTGTCGACTGAAAATGAGAACAAATTAAACAATTTTAGTTTGGTAGGTTCGGTTCGGATTGTTTCAATTAAATTACATATATTTTAAATTTAGTTCGATTCAAATGGATTTAATTTATTAATTACCTCAGTTAATTTAATTTTTTTTCTGTTTTCTATATAAAAAACCAAACCAAAAACCTAAAACCGAATTTTTTAAAAAGTATAATTGAATAAATCAATTTTATTAAGGAATCAAACCAAACCAAACCGAACCAGCTTGGTTCAGTCGGTTTTTCAGTTTGGTTCGGTTTTTGCTCAAATTCTGTAATTTTTTACACTGTCCAGGAGTAAGATGACAATTTATGCAAAATCTTCTCTTTTTTTTCATATTTTATCTCCATTTTGGAGAAAAAATGGAGGGAGAAAATTTAAGTTATTTTCCTTCCCCCTCCTATTTTCCTCTCATTCCCAATCAAGGTAAAATATTTTTTCTCTCTTATTTTCCTCTCCTATCTTCCTCTCCCTTATTTTAGTCTCCCCCAATCACAGACTAAGTGCTAGGCTAACTAATTGATAATAAACATCACAGTGTGACTTGTTTGTTCCAATAAACATCCAGGGATGACTTAACATTTTTGGGGGCCTTAGGCAAGTTAAAAAAGAGGCCTTTTAACTTAAAAAAATTTAATAAAATTAAAGCATAAATTTACTTCTAACCTTTCTACATGCAAAATTATTAATTAAAATCAGTTCCTAAGCTCCCTCTAATACTTGGTTCTTCACCTATTACCTCTTTATTCGAATTTGATCTTCTTTTGTCAATAAAATATTTATTAAGAGTCTCTCTTTTAGATTGCACTAAACTTTCTATTCTCTTTTTTTTTTCTTAAGTTTTCATATTTATATTGATATTTTCTACTAGTCATTTCATAAAATTAATAAGTTTACAAAAATAGATAAATAATAGATAAATAAAACAAATAAGAATTGAGAGATAAACAAAAATCAATTAATATAAATAAAAAAAATTAAAATATAAATTCTTAAATAATAGAACCTGGAAAATCCAAGATTTATTGAAGCAACAACAACCAAATCAAGACTTTGAGAAGCTCCTTTGCAATTGTTTAATAAAAAGTAATAAAATGACGTTATGGGAAACTGAGAATGATGGTGTATTGGTGTAACTTATGAGAACTAAAAAGTTTCATTCTACTATTTTATAAAAAAAAAACAAAAGAAGTTGTAGAAGATAATAAATTAGGCACCTATGGAAATCTAGTTTTTAGAGGAAAAAAATTTCATGGTGCTAATTTTAGAAAAGATATGATAAATGCTAGTTACCATTTTTTAATATCAATTTCAATCACTATTTTTTAGAATGTTCGTATTTTGTAGGCTTTCTATTAAATTGTATTTTCAAAATTTTGAGCTTTTTTTTCTCAGTTTTAATTTTATAAAAATATGCTTTTTATATATAGATAGACCTTTATAATTAGGCCTTAGGTGGTTGCCTATGTTGCCTACCCCATTGAGCCGCCCCAGTAAACATGACCTGTTGTTTCTGCTAATGACAAGACAGGAATTTCAACCAACACAACAAAAAAGAAAAAGCACATAAAAAATTCCTCTGAGAATAAGAAAAGCTAGCATTTATTTAACCTGTCGTCAAGTCCTGAGATGAAAGCCTTCCATGAGCACAAGCTGTTAATAATGCCTCGAGCACAAAAGGGATGGCCTCCAACACTTCCCATGCAGTGAGCATTGATCTCTGGTAAGGATCTTGCCCATTGCTTGAGGAAGGCCCACATAAACTGGTGCTTGATAGCACTGAGGAATTTCCTGAGGGCCCAGTTTTAGTCATTTTTGAGTAAATCATGTTTAAGATTTTGTCAGCAACCTGATGAACAGGATTTCCAGGACAGAGCCCCGAAAGCGTTGAAGCTATACACGACCTGTTTTGACAATACCAAGCTCGTAATTTGGGGTAAAAATCAATATATACAGCTTTATCAGCTGAGAATTCAAACTGGACAGAATCATTGTTGACTTCATCTGAACTGGCTGATTTCTGGGATGGAATGCGGCTATTGCGCAATAACAAGAGATACTCCAAAGTAAGCTCAGCTCCCAAAACTCCTCCGCCCATCAACCACTGGTCAAGAGGGAGTCTATAGAATTTCCAGAGACGAAGAAGAAAGAGAAAGGCAGCAGAAAAAACCATGTAAATCGAGGGCTCATCACCTGAGCATGATACATTACTGGAATTAGGCTTAAATGACCCAAATGCCTCACAAAGAGGCATCAAAGACGCAGCAATCTCAGGAATCTGTATAAATAGGAACACCAAATCAATTAAAATGCAAGGATATTTAACTTTCAATGACTTATTAATGTACATAAAGAGATGGGAACATGAAGAGATCACCAAGACAATAAAATACAATCATTGTGCAGACAACAGCATAATGGATGGAGACTAGTTGAAGCACCAACCATCCAAGGGGTCAGCATTTAATACCTGTTGGAACCCTAGTAGGAAAAGAAAAAGGGGGAAAAAAACTTCTACTGGAAAATCTAAGTCACCAACCAAACAGCTATACTTCAAGATGGCCATTTAACAGCAGTTGTATGCATGGTTAACAAAAACCCATAAAACTGCAAGACAAAGTCACCTACAGACCACCAAATGGAATCCAAGTCAAACCAGAAGATTTTCTAGCATGATAACTGACTAATAATCCCCAATGCAAGTCAATAGGATTCTATGACTCCTTTCTTCCTTAATTAAAATATGATTTTACACATATACATATATATTTAGATATATGCATATGTATAAATATGCACATGTATATATGTATGCATGTGCATGTCTCCATATGAATATATGTTCCACACAAAAGCACATCCATGCTACAATAGTATTTCACTTACAACGCCATGCAAAGAAAGTATATGAACATTATCAATTGATGAAGCTCCAAAAAGGATAGCACTTAGCATAGGCACATAATCAACCAAGTGATTCCTTTGTTCGCTATGAGTAGAAGGTAAAGGAGGAGAAAGAAGCTTCACCACATGGTGCACCACATGTTCCTAGAAAAGAAAAATAAAATATCAACAACATATAAGAGTATCTTCAAATATGCAGCAATGGTAAAACTTAAGTATTCTAGGTTCTAAAAGGTATAAATAATATCTTGCAGTCTAGAACTTCTGAATCAACAAACATATAACAAAACTCTTCTAGTATATCCCAAAATCATCTCTAGGAAAATGCATGCACATTCAGCTACAAATTTACCCAGTCTTAGAAATTAGGCTGGAGTGACGGTTATGGTTGTCTTTGATCCTTCTACAGCCTAGACTGGGTAGGACAAGATACACTGAGGACATGTCTCACTCATACAACTCAGCATCTTTTTGGACTCAAACTTTCTTGTGTCTTTTCATTTATTTCTTATCTATTGCACTTGTTAAGTTTCAAATGTATGTAGAAAACCATGAACCACTCACTGCTCTTTTCTTGCATGAACTTAGCTAGCTTCTCTTTACAAACATTTTATTATATAGAGCATGGCTGGTCACAAAGTAGTATCATAAATTTTCATTTCTTTGACCATAGGATGCTTGCCTCTGCCACTGGCTCAGGTAGTGAAGAAATAATTTGAACCCTTAACAAACAAACAAGCAAAAAAAGTAAAGGCTACACAATTCCTGAGATGTGCATAAAATTCCATGTGCAAGATTTATAGAATTTTATCAATCTTGACCTCAGATGATCCCAGATAAAGATAAATATGGCTAAGTATCACTTGACCTATCATTTTCATCACAACATCTTCACAGCTCAGAATTTTACTACATTCCTTTCACATTATTTGAGTGTTCTATTGTCATCTATCCATAAGTTGTCATCTCTTGAACCTTAATTTTCAACACTCTGTTTTTACGTTTCATACTTTATTAATTTCATTGGTTTTATTTGAGAGTTCTATTGTCATTCATCAGTGTGTTATAAAGGTACAACAAGCCTTTCAGTTGAATTAAGGCTATGTTCATGCACAAGAAACTCTACAGATAACCAAATTGAAATATTTCAGCATCAATGAAGTGTATATGTTACCTGAATGTTCCATCCATGGGTTAGGGATGTACCACATAGAATTTTTGCAGCTGCTGACTTCTCTTCTGCCGACCCATTTAATGCAATATGATATAACTTCTCTATCTCTGCTAAACTTTAAGAGAAACAATAAAGAAGATCAAATTAACAGCTTTTGATTTCTAATTTGAAAGCTAAATGGGAAATTTTGCATTTTACCTTGTAGCAGGAGTCATAATAAGTGACTTTACAAGAAAATTAGTCAATGAAGCTCCTTCCATAAAGTTTAACCAAGGAGATTTTTCAACTGGTGATAAATCTGACATTGAAATAACTGAAGCAGGCAAATAGCCAGGCCAATAGTATGCTGATATATCAATTAGATTTCTTGCTATGCAAGCTTCCACAATGAGGTGCCTCATATTTCCACCTGACAAGCATAAATAAAGAGCTAAAATACCATGTACTGCATGGAAGGGGGGACAAAAAAGAATAAATAGTTGGTCAAATTAATCTATTGATAATAGTTGTTAAAAATGCAACAGCAGGTGAGGTGAGGGCACATCAGAGATGTGCATCTTTAGTGGGGCGCTAGGTGTGAAAAAGATGCACTGCTAAAAATTCACTCTGCATCTAGCTCTCTCGCTGGTGAAGGCGCCCACTGGCTTCCACTAGACTCTCAAATATCTAATTTGCCACTGAGTAGTACCCCCAGAAGAAAACCACAGAGGTCAATAAAAGCATTGTGGGTCTGTAATATCATTTTAGAACTCAATAGATCACAGTAATGTTAATTTGCAATTTTAGGTGGCCTACTTGTAAATTTTCCACATGGGCCAGTACATAAAATTCTAGCAATTATACTAATATGTACATGTACAATGTGTGCATATCTCAACAAAGTGAAAAATTCTGAAGTGTTTGGTAATTGTGATGCTAATATTCTGAATTTGTTATGAATGTTCGACACTCTTTACCTTGCCATGCTAACATCTTTGATTTGTTATAAATGTCCACTCTTAATTTTCAAATTGACTCCCCCTCCCCCTCTTTAATTTATTTTGCGCTTGACCTCTCTTAGGTCATTGCCAGTACCTTGCTCCTATGCTCCAAGACTTACTTATTGACATTAAGTAATTGTGAATAGCAACAGTAGAAGTGAACTACTTCAATTTGTTCTGTTAGACTAGTTGAATGAAATGAACTAGGCCAGATGTGGAAGGAAAGTTGGAGGCCGTGATGGCTAGGAATTCTGCCATAGGTTACCTGCATTGATAGAAGGATCAGCATAACTATCATAGCCTAAACCATTCTTTGCATTTTTGGTATTAGAAATGAAACTTGCTGCCCTTATAGCTGCAGCATTAGCTGCACCAATGACAGATGCAGGAGGGCATAAAAGACCAGAGAAGTCTCCAAGAACCTGGAGGGATGAAATTAATTCATGCCTCCTTGAATTTTGAACATTCCCCTCCACTCGCTGTTCAATCCTAATCTCCATGTGCTTAGTTGTTCCCACCCCATGAAGAGAAGAGGAAGGAAAGCTAGCCTCATCCTCCAAAACATTAGCAATTGCCAAGGGGACAATAGTCAAAAGGACACAAAGACGAGACTCTAGATGTGGAATAGGACCTTCCACAGGGTCACGTTCCTGGCAAAGAAAAACATGAAGCAGAAAATAAGTATCATCCTTATATTTAGATATATATAGTTCAAAGAAAGAAATGTTGTCATTGAATCATCTCAACTCGTTGCACAAGCCGCAGGGCCGAAATCCAAAGTGCAAGGAAAGTTTCTTGCCAGCTTGCATGGTTAAACTGTTGAAGTGTCCTAATTGTTTCTGCACTTACAATATTTTTATTTAATCAAACTGTACAAAAATAAATAAAAGCATCGAACATCTCTGTTTGGGTGTGTGACTAAATTAAGATAACCATTCTGAACATTGTGACTAAATTAAGATAACCATTCTAAACAATTACCGGCAAGTGTAGCAACAGATGATCTAATATGAAGTTGCTTCCCATCCATTGCATTCTCAATGAAAATATCAAAGGAAACCCAGCAAGCAGATTGTCCTGACTCTGCATTGCAATAAGACATAGACTTGCATGGTTTAATATCAACAAGCGTTCGAATGTTCTGGTGCCTGTTTGACTGGTATTTGAAATCGTAAACTCTCTGAATGTTGGCGAACAGTCTTTCCAAAAGCTGGTTAGCAGATTCCATACTAGATATTGCCAATTTATTGGCTTTGTAAAACAACAGCCTCAGCAGGAGGCTATTGAATATTTCAGGCCTATAAAAAAAAGTATCAAGCAAAAAAAAAAAAAAAAAGAAGAATGGTGTATAACAAATCCTTAATAAAGATAATTACCATAGATATGTCTGTTATTACATGCAAAAAAATTAAGTTGACATTTCATCCAATTACTCTAGACAGTCTAAGACTGTCACCACTAGGATCCGTTTATCTTACGAAGTAACACTACAAAAAATATTAGTTTTCTTTTGATTTATAAGATTGTAACAAAAGACTACAAATATTTTATATTCATACTTTTTTTTATATAAGAAAAAAATACTTTAAAATTAAAAATTTTTGTAGATCCCGGATTATCATTCGTTGACAATAACCAGTAATAGATGTCGGTAGTCGAGAATGACCAATGATAACAAATATATGTGTTTCTATGATTTATTTTTCATTTATATGAGTTTGTCAACATTCAAAAAATAACTTTACGTTTTGAAAATAGGAAATCATTTTCCTGAAAATGACTTAATTTCCTTTTGAACAGGAAAATATTTTCCATTGACTAATTTTCCTGGATGCACCAAATAAAGGAAAATGCAGAAAGGCAGTTAGTAAAGACCTAGCTTAGAGTGGAGATAACACCACTTAAAACGTTCATTGAATTTCTCAGTTTACCCAAATTGACCTAGCATAGAGTGGAAATTCCTGAACAAAGATAATTTCCATAGATATGTCTGTTATTACATGCAAACTTAACAAGTTGACATTTTACCCAAATTGACTTTAGACAAAGT
Organism: Omphalea diandra; assembly: GCA_949677035.1. Lineage (NCBI taxonomy): Eukaryota > Viridiplantae > Streptophyta > Magnoliopsida > Malpighiales > Euphorbiaceae > Omphalea > Omphalea diandra. The sequence goes on along the minus strand of CATIWR010041618.1, from coordinate 22,861 downwards.
CTAAAACTGTGAATGCTATTGTAACTAACAAACAAAGATGGATAAAGCTGTTATTAAAGGACAAGAATAAAGTTGAGAAAATGCCACTTAAAATGTTCATAGTGAAATTTATCAAAAAACTGAATAGAGTTGGATTAGGAAGTACAAATGTAAGAATTATTAGCAGAATTAATTCACAAAGTGGTATAAACTCTGTTGTGTGCAATACTGGTTAAAGAAAAGCTCAAGCATAGAGGCAAACCAAATGCATAATGATTGACCTCATACATGTTCAAGTGAATGATGTGAAGTAGCACTAAAGCTTTTCTACTCTCCGTTAGCTTGGCCAGCACCTCTAAGGCAAAAACAGAATTAGTTTTCCTCAAAACTTCACGATGCTCATAACCCCTGACACTACAATTCCCTCTCCCATCAACATCATCTACATCCTGGTTATCAGCATTGCCAAACAGTCCACTTAGTACATCAGGAGACTTCTTCACTAGTAATCCCCAGTCATGGAATGAGCTATCAATCAAACCAACAACAACACTAAAAAAGAACAGCACAAGCACATGCCCGAGCTCCACAACCTCAACTTTATAAGTAAGGGACAGCTGTAGAGCAGCATCAACAGATTTCACTATCCTACAAAACAGCACACCACAACAACAACATCATACACTCAACCAGAATTGTTCCCTAATTCACGAACTATAGGCATGTTTGGCATTGCTATTTTGTCAATAGCGATTTTTGGGCAAAAGAAGAAATATTCTTGTTAATTAGTAATAGATGAGTCAAAAGTTGATTTTGAGAAAAGCTCAAATTTGAAGACTTTGCGAATAGCTACTGAATTAGCTTCAAAAGTATTAGTAATTGCTAAAAATACCTCAAAACTTAATAGAAATATTATGATTTTAATCAACAATTATAGTTTCCTGCAATAGCATTCCCAAGGATACTCTTAAGTTAGACACACGCATACTTGTCTTTACAAGATTCTTCCCCAATTGGATCAAGAGAAAATGCGAATCGGGAGAGTAATTCAAGGTAGAGCCTATACGCCTCAGGCTGAGACCGTCGATTAGGTATAACTCTGTAAACCAAATGAATAAATAAAAACGACGACGTATCAACATAATGAAGAGAGAAAAGTAGAGAGTATATACTATATAACCTGGCGGAGAGGAGAGAGAGGAAATGGAGAGGGGAGAGAAGGCGAGAGGAGGAAAGGGCGTGTTGGAGAAACTTCCATAACAAAGGATGGTTGTTCTGGAAGCAGAGGTAGGAAACGAGGACATGACCTAACTCAGGGCTAGGGAATGTGATTCCTAAGGAGACGAGGCATTTGCCGACTTCCATTGCCCATACTAGAGGAGGTTCTTGCCGCTGTAGGCAATTCTTGATGGTGTTCAGAATTGTTTCCTCCATTTCCCGCTCCTTTTTCGTCTCCGTCTCGGTCTCCATTTCAGAGAGTCTCTTTAGGAATTCAGTGGGAAGAGCTAAGGAGAGCAGTCTTCTTCTGCATACAAAAGCGCATTTGCCATCTGGTACTGTTGTGATTTTGTGTCACGTGATCCGCACCAACCCCTACCTGCCCCTCTCTCCTAATTTCATTTCTTATTTATGTTTAATTCATGGACCTAATTCATGTGTCCATTAATTAACAGTCTGTTTTCAAAAATACATGGTGAGATAATATAAGGTTTTCTAAAAAATATGGTAAAGTAAAATTTAATAAATTAATATTAATAACTTAATCTTTTTTTGTTTAGGAAGAAATTAAAATAAATGATGACCAAGCAGTCACATTACGGTATCACGCTGTCTTAGACAAGATAGGGATCAAATAAAATTATGATTCATAACAATGAAAGTTTCATATAAAATTATTAAAATGCCTTTAAATATAAAGGAATACATCTATAAATGAAGTATGTCAAAAGGATTAATGCATGTAAAGTAAATGAAGCTCGTTTACTTTGTCTAAGTAAATGAAGCCCGTTAAACAAGCGCCAATATTATTATACAAAAAGTGCCAATTTATTTATTATAACTAGTATATCCCAACAAAATAATTAAATCAAGTCAAACAAGTAATTAAAGAATTGATAATCATGCTTATAAAATTGTAATTTTAAAAAAAAAGCTTATATACAATCTCAAAAAAAAACAACTATTGTGATAAAAAAAAAACATTATTAGACTGTAGATTTTTTTAGGTTTTAAAAAGGGAAAATAGAAATTATAAAAATAAAATAAATACATAAATATTAAAATAGTTAAAATTAAATAACATAAAAAATCTTACCTTTGCAATTCATTAAATTGGTGAGTTGAAAAAATGAAAATTTTGAAAGACTTTTAAACCTTTCAGCAACCTTAACTATCATGCAAATTAGTTTTTAAAATAGGATGTAAAAGTTTTTAAATCTTAAAAATCTCTGTCAATTCTTTAAAACTCTAATCCAAATAAAAGGTAAAGTGTACTATTCTTTTTTTTTTTTTGCCAAAGGAGAAGTGTATGATAGGAGCAAAAACGTGGATTCAAATGAATTGAAAATTTTCAATTTAAACTACAAAAAACGATTCAATTGAATTGGTTTGATTTTTTCAATTTAATTTTTATATAAATTTAATTTAATTTAATTAGTTCTGTTATAAAAATAATAATTGAATAATAGGTTCAGATATTAGGTATTAGGAATAATGAAAATTTTCTTCATTCAAAATATAATCAGTGTTTAAATATTATTATTTTAAAAAGATAGTTAATAATATTAAATACAATACTTTTAAAAATGAATGTTAAATTTTTTTTAATAATTATCTCATTGAAATTAATTTCTAAATTTATTTTAAATAATCAACCTCTGGTGCAATGAGACAATTCCTAATTTCTAAATTTTCTCAGAAACCTCAATTTCATTGATTTTAAAATTTTCAATACTCAGGAAAATTAGAACTTGATCTACACATAATTTTTTATATACTTAAATAACCATTCCATAATTGAATAATGGAACATCTAGATCAACTGAATTTGAAGATTCAGATTACATGATCAAAGTCCAATATGGTATGAAGAGTGGACTCAAAATAAAATGCTGAAAAATATATTTTTTTAATGAAAAATAATACATCTTTTGTGGATTGGTGAGAGATGTAGACACGTAGGTTTTTTTTTTTTTTTTTGAGAAAACGTAGTATTGTTTAGATCCGAGTGGTATACTTACTATTTGTTTGTGTAATCAATTAATCAAATATATATTATTAAATTTAACTTAGAATTACTTTAAATTATTATTATTTATTCATCAAATAATTATATATGATACAATCATATACTATTATTTTACATTATATTAAAAAAAGTTGTCATATTAAAAGAATTTATAAATAAAAATTAATTGCAATATAAAAATTTTGGAATAAAAAATTAAAAAAATTTTAAAAGTAAAATTCTAGATAAGAAGTAAAGATTATATAAAAATTATGAATAAAAAATAAAAAATAAAAAATAAAAAAATAAAAAGTCTAAACAATTTATAAATAGGAAATTAAAAAATCTAAAAAGTACAAATTTTAAAGAAAAAGCCAAAAATCTAAATATATAAAGGCTAGCGACACTATAGTAATTGTCAAAAATTACTTCATCGAAGTTTAATAATTGTTTCTTAGAAATATGTCATACAAAATTTAAAATATGAATCAACAGATAATTTTTTATTATAATTAGCTTATATATATATTATAAAATACTTAATATTATTTATTTGGTTAATTTTTAAAAATTATTTTATTTAAATTTAATAAAATTTTTCTATTGAACTGTTATGTAAAATTGAAAATATGAATTAATAATTAATTTTTTATTACAATATTTGTATATAATTATAAATTTTTTAAAATTTTATTTTGCTATTTATTAACCTGATAATACTTTTTATAAAATAAATAATTAATAAAAATAAATATTAAATAATCATATTGAGATTTGGGGTTATAAAATTCTCACATTTCATACACAAGGCTTTTTCCTTCATATTTTGTTGTGGACTGATTCCAAGCAAATATTACAATAGGATTTGAAATGTTGATTGAGGTGGAGATTCTATTCAGAATTCAAATATGTCAAATGGAATGTCATCCTATTCTTACTTCTTTTTCTTCCGTCTGTCTTATACTTTTCTGTTTTTGAACATGTTAAACGGCAAGTAATTAATAAGGTAAAGAAGATATTTTCAGTTTTATATGAAGTGACTATTTCTATAATTCAAAATATTAGTATAAAATTAATCATTAATATAATTAATAATTATATATTAATTTAATTTTAAAATTATATTACTATATTCATTACGAAACTTCTTTAATAATTATACATTTTTATAAATTATGGTGATCTCGTTATATATATTATTATATATAGACTGAAATTTATATAACTTATTAAATTTAGAGATAAAAATTAACAATATATCATCTTTATACGATTAATTAATAAATTTGAAATCATTAAAGTCTTATAAAAAATAGAAACAAAAAACCCACAAAATATTGATAAAAATAATAATATTAAATATAACTCTTAATAACGAGAAACAAAACTAATAAAATGATATAAAATCGAGCACTTTTAACGAGAAACAAAACTAACAAAATGATATAAAATCGAGCACTTTTGGATTGATAAAATATTTTGATGATAACATTAAAACACTGAAAGAACAAAATTGTTTTCAAAGAAAAAAAAAGGAGAGACAGGTGATGATTTTTAAAATTAGCAAGTTATTTTTCTGTAATCAAATACATGGGTAGCATTTAAGTCAAGTTATGACTAATAAATATAGTTGTTTTAAATAATACGCTGTATTAATTCAACTTGACTCACTTTATTGAAGAATATAATAACCCACACATAAAATCTATATGAATAGTTTTTGATTGTTTAATCGAAAATCGGATCCCAGATTGCCATCTGCATTGAGTCATGTCATTATAACTACTGGTCAAACAACCAGAAAACGTCTCATGTGTTAATTTCAAAGTTTAGTTTAAGAGGTCAAATACTATAATTCTTTTAATTTTATGTTAATATATATCTTTCTCCCTCCATATTTTTATATTTTAATGTCATTAAATTAAATTTTTTTACATATTTATTTAAGTGTATTTTCTGTTAGTCAACTAGAAAAATAATATTTATCATGAATTTTTTAAAAATTACTAAATCGTCGATATTTCCACTTTTCTTTCTTTTGCTTATGTAATTAGAGGGAAAATAGATAAAAGGAGATGATATTCTTTTGTTGCATTTTGAGGAGTTCTTTTAACCATGCAAATTAAAGATTGCATGCAAATTGAAATTTTGTATTAAAAAATTTTAAAAATTTTATTTTCACATTGTTAATTTGAACCTGGTAGTTGTAATTTTCTACCATCACAATTCACCAATAACCAACTAAGTAGACATTCAATCACAAACCCATAAACATTTCATTTCAATATCTAAATATTAATTAAACTACATAAATCCTTAAGCTTTGCCTTTTTCTTCATACCAAACCTATGACAATAGCCACAAATTTAAATAATTTGCGAGTCACTCGCCATGTTCTTTTTTTAGGGGTGTCACGTGATTAAATTACTTCAATATGAGCCAATGATTATTATTATTAGTTAGCAAGAGAAACAGATGATTTTCAACCCATAAAAATACTTATATTTTTTATGTAATTTAAACATGAGACATTCAGATTTTAAGTCATCATTCTTTACCACTAACACAAGGATCATTTGCAGTCACTTGCCCTATTCGATTATATAGCAGCAGCAGCATATGGAACTACGATGCAGATGCATAAATTGTAGCGTCCAATCATTATTGCTAACTTCACATTTGATCTCACTCCGTTGCATAGAGACAACTATCTCAATGAAGAAGACGATGAATAACCCTAGGCCATATTTGTAACAAGTTATGTGAAAAAAGGAAAAAAAATTATTAACAAGAGAATTCGATTATTTAATATAAATTTTTATATTATCATTTGGAATAAATCCATCATAAATTGAAATAATTTTACTTTTTTAAATCATATTTATTTAAAATATATGATTAATTTAAGGTATAAAGTTAGTGGAGTAAATTTATCTAGATTTTTAATTGAAATATATTATCTTAAAATATAATAATTTTTTATTTAATTTGACTTTATCATCAAATCATTTATTTTTTTTTAAAAAAATCTAGATTTGTTTCTATTTGGCCTAAATGTAGGTTTTTTTATTTTTAAAGTTGTTTTTTAGTTAATTTTTTGATAAGCAGAAAATGGAAAAAATAGTAAAAAAAGAAAATTTAAAATAAAAGTGAGAGTACTACAATTATTTTATTTAGGTTTAACAGTAAAATAGATTGAACTATTTTCAAGCATATGATATCAAAATACAAAGATATTAAAATTAATTTTCATAGAACGAGAAACTAAATAATATACTATGATAAAGTTCAAAGAAGTTTTAGTGTTGAGTTTAAGTGACTAAAAATATTTCTTTAAATTTGAATTATTTAAATTTATTTTTAAGTGTTAATTCAGAATATTAATTTCTTGTAAATGTATTAAATTGGTGTTCATATGCTTTTAAAATTATCTAAAAATTGTAATTTTATTTAAAATGTAAATTCAAACAAAAATACTTACTCAAGCTAAATGCCTTTAGAAATCCTAAACTTTTTATATTTATATTAATAAGCTCTAAAATTTCATTTTGTGCATTTTAAGTCCTTAATGATAAATAGCCTTTTAATGACATGTGTAATGCATTCGTTTAATGTCTATCAACAAAAAAAGATAAAAAGCTTCGTAGTATTCAAAAAGCTTAAGGACTCAAAATGCAAAAAAAGAAGTTGAGGGCTTAGTAACATAAATAGTCTAAATACAGGGGCATGGATGCGTTTGGCCTATTTACTCGTATATACAACAGGGGGCAAAAAAAAGGAATACCGTCAGATGTATTGACTTTTTTTCTACGCAGATCAGGTGGCACGATCATACCGGCATTAATAGACCAAATAAATATCAAAGATGAACGACCCAGAGGAAAGCGAGTGCTTCTGGAAGCACGGCAAATCTGGCCAACCCCAATTGTACGCAAAGTAAACCCCACGAGGATATCGCCGATTTACTACTTTGCCATTGCACCACGTGATATCCAACCAACTGCTTATTTTAATGGGCCAACTTCCCGCGTGGCAATTTGTCATAGCCCATTCTTTTTTCAACAAAAGGTTGCTTTGCTGCCAAAAAAATAAATGATTAATAAAAACTATAATTTTTTTTCCTCCTATCTAATAATTTAAGGTCTAAATCCCTATAACCAAATTATTTTTTGAAAGTTTTACCTTAAACAGAATCCCTTATTCAGTTTTTTCTTAAAAATTTTTTAAAAGAAACCACTCATATGTTACTAAAATGATTTATTTTTTGTTGAAAAAATTAACATAGTAATATTCATTAAATGCTATTTTAATGCTTCATTTTGAGTGAATTTCATTATTCAATTTTAGAGGTCGGATGGAATTTATATTGTCTATATGAGAACAACAAATTGATATATTCATATATTCAAAATGATGAATAGATAAATGAAAATTTAAAATTCAATGTGATCTCTTTACTAAAGAAATAAACAATATAAAATCAGTTATCCAATATTAGAAAAATATCAAATTGATATAGTGTATGTATTGATATGCTCAATTATACAGTAGTAAGAAAATAGTTTTAATTTGAGAGGCTTTTCCCCGCGCACACATATGACTTTTAGAATTTTGCTCCTTACTATTTTATCTCTCTTAGATTTATGTATTATAACAACTATAGTTGTTTTAATTATTTTATTTATATTAGTTTATTTCTCATATTTTTCTATTTTACAACAACTATAATTTTCTAAGTATTTTATTTATACTATTTTTTTTTTTGTCTCAATTTACATATATAATATCCTATTAATGTTTTCAACTTTTTTTTTACATGAAATACAAATAAAAGAGGGAAAAAGAATTGAGTTGAAACAATGAGAACATATTTAGTACACAACAAAAAAAAAAAGAAATGAGAATATGATTTTCACTTTAATATCGTATAAAAAAATTAATAATAAGATTCTAACATGTTTAAAATATCTTATTATTCTTGAAATTTTATTGTCTAAATTGATTTATTTACTTATAAAACATAATTTTATTATACATATGGGTAATTATAAAAATTTTAAAATTTAAATTTTATTTTTTATTTTTATGTATTGAAATATATCAAATAAAAATATCAAAATTTTAAATTATCATTTTAAGAATAAAATTATATTTTTTGCTTTTTAATATAAATAAACACACCATAAGTTCCTAAAATAGTTACATCATCAACCCAACAAACATGAAAGTGTCCTAGTGCAGTTGGCTGCTTATAGGCTTTAGGATCATAAAAGATTTTAGAATTCACGAGTTATTTTTCTTTAATGAATTATCTCCTATATGTTATTTATACAACAAAGAAAATTAAAAGATATTATCTCTGTCTCAAAATTATCTTAAAATTTCAATCTAAGTTTTCTTTTTTATCTAATTTAAAATATAGTTTACTTTTCTTTTTTAGATTATACTCTTTTTGTTCCATAATAGATGTCGTTTAAAATTTTTGCATATATATTAAGAATTATATTTAATAAGTATAATTACATAAATAAAAGACTATGTTACTGTTAATTAATTATCATAAATTATTGTACATTTTACAACAAATAATTATTATGAAAAAGAGAAAGCGTAAAATTGAAAAAAATTAATTCATGTTTATAGATAATTGTAAAACGTCATGTAATATGAAAAAAATTTCTTCCTTAAATGATATTTAATTTGGAACAGAAGAAATAGTTAATTTATTAGTTACCCATTATACCTCCGCTTAATGTATTATTATTAAAAATATTAAATATTTAATGCACTTATTATTGGAAAATTAAACAAAGTTTTTTGACATTACAAGTAATTTTTCATCACTTATTCGAAAATTAAATAAAATTTCCCATCGTTTCAGACGAAATAACTTATGATGGACTATTCATTTTCTATTTGTAATTAAATTTAACTACATACATGTTCTTATTTATAAAGTTCAATAAAAAAATTAAAAATATAGTTGGCAGGTAAACTTTAATAGATGAAAATTGTTTGACGCATATTTTCAAACTAATTTTTTTTGTAATAAAAATTTTAAAATTTTGATGCTTGCAAATTTACTAAATTTATTTATTTGATTTATATTAACCAATTTTGTTATATTAATTATCCTTAATTTTACGTTAAATAATTAATAATTCTAAGAATATTTATCATTATTTATTTTAATGTGAATATGAAGATGTATTTAGAAAAAAATATATAAACTCAACTATTTTAACTATATTAAATATATATTTTCTTAATATGTATATATAAAAAAAAGTGGACTAAAAATTTGAAACAGAAAAAGTATTATTTAATAAGATGAGATATTTTGCATTTTCTAATTTTAAAATTGTCACTAATTTTTCTAAGTAATAATTGAAAAGCTTTACTTATATCTTTATGGATTTATAAAATTCTGTGAAAATGAATAAAATGAAATAAAATCATATGGAAGTTAGCTCTAAACTCCTCAGCAGAACATTTTTGAAATGTGTGAAGTTGATTCTTGCATCTATACTAGTAAAAGTTTTCATACTTAACTGCGTAATAATCAGTATCTCTTCTAAAATAAAATTACTATTCAAACCGAGAACCTAACTCATACCAAGAATGACAATAGATTCTTTTCCAAGTATATATTATTATTTTTCTCCACAAAGTCATAAGGTAAAATCTGTACACGTACACATTTTAACTAATAATTCTTTTAGTTTACGTGTTAAAAGAGTATATTTGTTTGATTTTGAATTTAAATCCATTAAAAAATGTCGAAAGATTATTAATTTCTATAAATTTATTAAATTCAATCTAAAAAATCTATTTAGACGGATTTAAAATATATTAAATAAAATATAAAAAGTTTTTACTCCATAAAAAAAAAAAAAAACCCAGCAATATTGTGGTGTTGAATTATTTGATCATGTGCTGTTGTTGTTGTAAACAATAAAAATAGGCAAATGAGGATGAAGACATCCTAACTACACCCAGATATTTTAGCTACTACAAAAAGCTAATCATATTGTAAAATAACAATTTAACTTTAATTTTTGGTTTCAAAAATATCATAATTCCACACATAAAACAAAAAACTAGTAAACTTCTTGCACGCAATCTTCAGCACGTTACTTTCCAAGGCTTTTCCAGTTTTTATGGGCGCAACGCAAAGGGCATTTTTACTGCTCCAATTAAGACCAGTGAATCAAGGTCGAAGAAGAAGAAGAAGAAGCTGCCGACTATATGAATAACTAGTCTTGTACTCGCGCTTTGCACAAATTATAGTATAAAATCTTTTTATAAAATAATTAAAAAAATTATTCTTTTATTTTTATTTTAGATATACAAATATTTAAATAAATAATTTTTAAATTATTTTATATATTTATCATTTTAATTATGATAAATCAATAAATTTTTATTTTTTTAAAATATTTTTCTTTTATTTTATATATTTTATTTCTTTTTATATAATTTTAATTAGTTATTTTACAATTTTTCAATTAATTAATATAATACAATAATAATAATTTAGAGTTATTAGTCACTTATTTATTCATATTAATTTAACAAATAATAAATGTTCGTAAATAAATAATTTTTATGATGAACTTGATAAATGATAAACAATCATCATATCAATCAATAAAAAAATTTAGTTTAATTGATATATATGTATAATAAGTTATCATTTCAAATGTTACACTCTTACTAAATTCATATAAAATTCATTTATAATTATAATTACTAAAATTTAAATAAATCATTTGTTTCCTATAAAATAAAATAAATAAATAAATAAATTAAATTATACTTACTTGTTTAAAATCAAATCAAATTATTTTTTTATTAAAAATTATTTCACAACTAATTAATATCATATTAAAAGACAATTAACTTATAATTAATCTGCAAAACGTTACAAATCAATAAATAAAAGAATGAATGAATTCTTATACATGACTTGCCATATAAATTTAAATAAAACTAAACTCAAAAAAATTTTACGCATCAATATTTTGATTTGTTTTTGCTTTGGCTATATATATATATATATATATATACATATATTAGATACGACTTGTCTCAACCGCGTAGCTAGCGTGGCCTCAGCATTCCTAACTCTGCTAGTTGCAGTTCCCAATAGAAAATGAACCAGACCAGACACGCATCTTTTCAACTCATTACTTAAGCAACATTGAGATTTTCTATTAGGAATTTAGAAGCAAAGCATCCCCCAAAAAATATAATTTTTTATACCAAACCAGAAATTAAAGCAAAATTTCATTAATTAAGCTGCAACATACAATTTTCATTTCACAAAAAGATATACATTATGACTGTTGGATTAACGGCTCTGAAATTTAGTTTTTTTTTTTAAAACGTTTCAAAAAACACAGGACTTCTATTTTTTGTTTTTTACATTTTCACACACAACAAGAAGCTATTTTTACAGTGTTATCCTAAAATTTAAGTTATTTTGTTTCCTTTTATTTGTTGTTTAAGATAATATATGGGGATTTAGACAACTATTCCATAATCTCAATTGTACAAAAAAATTATATATGCATAAATTATGATTCTCAGTGCAACTTTGGGTGTTTAATGAAAATAATAAGCAAAAATAAAATTAAAAAACAAGATTTATTAAGTAACAAATAAATTAAAATAACAAAGTTTCTATAACAACATATAAAAAATGAATAAAGTAAATTTATGTTGAAAAACTAGGTTCGAAGTCACAATTATTTAGTAGGTCAAAAAATTAATTAAAAATAATAATAATCATTCTTATTTTTTTTGATAGAATAGAGAAGTAAACATGTTTATGCCATCTCATTCAAGAATTTCTGGCCAAAAAAAAAAATCCACAAATCCCACGAGTATCATTTAAAAAAATACCTTTCGACCAAAAAAAAAAAGATTTAAAAAATACATGTATTTATAAGCATGTAGGACGTTCTGCAATCCAAACCTCGTCTCTGTCCCAACACCATACACGCAAAAACACCCTTAATTTGATTCCTAAGTGAGAGCAGAACATGGAGAAAATGGAGGAAACCGCTTTGAATTCCTCAACCCCAACAACAACTGCATCCAAAAACCACGACCTCGAAGCTCAAACTCAATCACCACCACAATCCAAGCCCAAACCCAAGCACCGGCGCCGAAATATCTGCCTCGCCACCACCGCTGCCGTCATCCTTGTCTTCGTTCTTGTGATAGTCATCTTAGCCTTCACCGTCTTCAAGGCCAAAGACCCCACCACCTCCATCGACTCCATCACTCTCCAGAACCTCCGTGTCGCATTAGACCCCGCCAGGATGGGTGTCGACCTGAACGTCACCCTCGACGTCGACGTCACCGTCAAGAACCCCAACAAGGTCAGCTTCAAGTACAGGAACGGCTCCGCCTTGCTGAATTACAGAGGTGAGTTAGTGGGTGATATTCCGATTCCGGCCGGGAAGATGCCGGCCGACTCTTCGAGGCCTATGAACATGACGGTTACGGTGATGGCGGATCGGTTGCTAGGGAATACCCAGCTGTATTCGGATTTGATGGCGGGAGTGATGACGTTGAATTCTGTGATCAAAATAAATGGAAAAGTTTCCATCTTTAATGTGTTTAAGATTAGTGTGGCTACGACCACTACCTGCGATTTCACTGTCTTTGTTTCGAACCGTACTGTCGGTGATCAGAACTGCAGGTATAAGACACGGCTGTAGGTAAAAGGGTTCGTGAGCTTTGCACAGTAGCCATAACTCTCGGTTTCGGTTTGATATCACGTTAAATACAGTAAATTCCGAAAAAATTACCTTCTAATACGCTTCAGATTAAATTAGTTGTTGATTTTCCTTTCTTTTTTTTTTTTTGGGTTTTATTTTAATGTTTTAGATATTTGTTACTGTGGCTTTTTACGATTGATTGAGATGGTTCTGTATTTTTTTGTTTAATGGAGGAAATAGATTGTTGTTGTATTCTTCATTTGATACTCTTGGCCCTGTTTGTTGTTTCATTGTTGAGAAAGAGATGGAATTCTTGAGTCTTTTGTTGTAGAGAGTGACAATATATGTTGGACTCAAATGCACTTCTTTCACTGTCAAATAGTTGAGTTTCGCCAGCGATTTTGGCAATATGTTGCCCTAATGTGATCAATTGAATTCCAGTTGAAGAAAATTGCTGGTGAAGTTGCTTTATAATATTTGAATCTGAGTTGCATTTTCGAGTTTCAAGCTCTGTCTTCTTTCTATTTGCAAACTTTTGGCCCTTATTACTTCCTTTTATTCAGCGTGCTTCAAATGCATAGAGGGGCAGAGGCTGTTGGAGAACACTCAAAATATTAGCCCAATTGTAGTAAATTCCTTAATTAATGATATACTATTTGATAAATAGAAATATAATTTATTTTTATTTTTTAATAATATAAGAAGTTTTCATATAAAAATAATTGAAAAATTTTAACAATATAAAAATTCTTCATGTAATAATAATTTAATTAGTTTATTAATATAAAAATTTCACATATATCCTCTTAAATACTTTAATAAAATTATTATTTAGTTTTCTATACATAAGATGAAATTAAAATAATTAAAAAGACAAAAATCAATAAAAAAATGAAACTATAATTATCTCATTTTTATCAAAAAATTATATTGTTATTAAAATTCATCAAATTAATTAATTATAATTATTATTTTATTTAATTAAAATAGTCTAATTAGACAATATATTTTTAGAAAATAATTCTAAATTTTAATTATTATTTATAATAATTTAATTAATTATTTAATAAACTTATTTAAAATTTATTATTATAATTATATTATGGAATGTGCTAATTCTTAACTAACTCATTTCTTAATTTTCTGTTCTGGGTGAGCTCTGTATGTGATTTGCTGTGTGTCATTTGTCAATCTTCTTTCCAGAAAGAAAATCTGAATTTTTTTTATTTAATATAGAACTTAATATTCGGGAAAAAAAGAGTGAGATCAACGGATTAATAATAGGAAAAGTAGGAACCCCGAAAAAAAAGGGTGAACGACTTTGAGATGCTTATCTTGGGGATATGGAAAGCTCTAATCTATTGACCAAATCAAAATGGAACAACTCTGCTGCAAATAGTCTCATTTATCTCATGCTTGCCAGTTTGTTATTAACAAAAGATGGTCCACATGTAACGTTCAGAAAAAAAACTCCACAAATCAAATTGATCAGAAAATTCATCAAAGTCGACCCGAAAATTTTTATTATTTGGGTCGGCAATTTTGGTTTTAATTTTTATTTTAAAGATTTTTCATTTTAGATTTTATATTAAAAATTATTTTATTTTATTAATTTTAAAATTGACATATCATCTTAAAAAAATTAACGTAATTAAAAACACTTTAAGATAAAATAATTTTAATATAATATAGATTTCATATTAAAAAATAATTGTCCTTTCAAGTAGAAAAAATTTATTTCAGAATCAATTAATATGTAAATTCTAATAAATGAGTTTTATATTAAAATTATAATAAAAATTTATTGACGGATAAATTGAGAACTATAATATTCACAACGCATAAATTGAAAACTAACTATATATTAATAGAGATCCTGGTCGAATCCTTATAGTCTGCATCATGCTTTTAATTTAGCGGTGATTTTTTAGTTGATAATTTTTAATGTTGATTAAAAATATTCTTGTGACGCGAATCTTATGTTTACTCTCATTTTCTTCTCTCTTATAGCTTTAAGCTTTGTTTCTTTTTTTTTTACCCCTTAAAAGAATAAGAGGAAAATAATGGAATCTAGACCCGTTAGCTCAAAACAAATTTGGTTTGAAACAGTGGTCATGACTCAAAGGCCTAAAAAATAACAGCTAAACCTAAGATTGATGCAATTACTTACAGTTTCTCTGGTGCTCTCAAGATTAAACCTTTGTTTGCAAAGAAAAAGAGGAGGGGGAGAAAATGAGGAGGAATAAAGTGAAAGTAGAGAAAGTGAGAAAAAGAAAATATATAATCTCGTGTTTTATTTGCAAAAAAAAAAAAATTGTGGGGGAAAATGAGGAAAAAGCTTATTTTTGTTTAAAATAATAATTAAAAAATCTTTGAAAGCTAAATTTTTATTTTTATCCTTAAATTTTAATGAATTTTACTTTTTTATTAATATTTAAAAGGGTAAAAAGTTAATATAACTTTCGTTCTCAAATTGGAGAGACATAAATTTTGGGGTCATTTCAAGTTTGTTCCAAATTTAGGTTGGGTTACAGTCACTTTTTTCGAGCAGGGCTGGACTGGAAACTGCCACCTCTAATCCCACTTCATATTTTGATTTTACTTTTTAGGTTTTTTTATTCTTATTTAGAAAGTTTTTTTCATATGATAGTTAATTTTTTTAATTTCTTATTTAAAAATTCTTTATATGACAGTTTTTTGTAATATAATATAAAATCATGGCATATAATTGTATTACACATAATTATTTGATAAATATTAACTAATAATTTAAAACTATCTCTAAAACTGAAATTAAAATTAATAATATATATATTGATGATTTGTTAAGACATTCCCTTTCGAATTGAATTTGAATTAGTTGTCCTAAAATTCTTTTCTTTGTCAATTTATTTTTTTAGAATGCTGAGAAAATTAGCAAGGCCATTATTTAGATGCATGACCATGAGTAAGTATAATATTTTCCCAAGTAGTTTGTAATGCAAATTGTATCTCATATTTTTCTAATTTGATTCTCTTGTGGCTGAAATTGTTTGCAATTTTAGACTATTAGGTTTTTTAACACTAAAAAGATATCCAATTATCTATTTTATAGATATCTTAATTTGTGTATTGCATAATCAATATTCAAATTTTGATATGTCGCTCAAGTTTGTCACTACTAATAAATTGTTTGTTGAAGAGAAAAAATTCAATATAATACATTAATTACCATATGAACCCGCGAGGTAAAGCAAAGCTTGACGACGAATATTTGTCATTAAACTTCACCCTACTTAACTTTTCCTAACACACGTGTGCTTTTAGGGCGTAAGTTTCATGATTTTTAAACGGTATATCGTCAAAATTGAACCGCTAAATCAAACCGAAACTATGAGTTACCGAAATTTTCGGTATTAAGATTTAGGCTTTTGAGGTTTCACTTTCAGTTATTAGGAAAAGTTTAACGGTATACCGATAATGGAACGGTGCGTTTTGTTGGAACGAAACAGTGCATTTTGCTACATTTTTTTTCGATATCGGTATCGATAATACCGTATAATTAAATATAATCAATATCAATAAAACATAAAAAATTGGATAAAATTAAATAAAAATTTTACTACATTTTTTCAATATCGGTATCGGCAATACCGCCAATGCTGCATAATTTTAATGGTATCGATTTTTGTGATTTTCATCTTTAACAGTATCAGTATCAATTTTATAATTTTATGATGTCTGTATTACACTGTATTGTGAAAAATGACGGTTTTGATATTAGCGGTATACTGGTTACACCCATATGTGCTTTTGTGCTTTAGTATCTTTACATATAAGCTTTCTTCTTCCTTTTATTTTATTTTTTTTATTTAAAATTTTTTATTGCAAGACTGGGAAAAAAATATTGCAAAACATGTATTCAAATAGGAGATTAAATTTGAGAAACTAAAGATGATTATGGCTATGTTTAAAAATAGTAACTGACAATCTAGTTATTAATTAATAATTTAACTACTAATTGATAATTTTATTGTAATTGAAAATCTAATAGCTGAAAATTGTAGTTAATAATCTAACTAATTGATGTAAAAGTATTTAATAAAAATAATTAAAAAATATAAAATGACATAAAATAAAATTAAAATAAAAAAAATTATAACATAATAGCGTTTTTGTTGTACGAAGCGAGTCAGTACACATGCGCCATACACAAAGCCAACTTCCAAAACTTGTTCCACATTGTATTCTGAGTTGCTAGAAGTAGCAGCCATTTTTGATGTACGTGACATGAGTTTCACGGTTACGTGGTAAGCCGATCTAACAGTAAAGTTGCCTGACTTCGTGTACCTCCATATTCTCGTGTCTTCAGGCATATATCCCATGCTTAATGGCATGCTTAAAATGTACTCACTGTCCAAATGGGTAAAATGGCTCCGCACCAGCTCTTCTTTCCACTTCCTGGTTTCAAGATCAATGAAAGTTCTTACCAATGTTTCCTTAGGTAAAGTTGTAGACCCCCATTTTCGGTACTTGAAGGTCACCCGACGCTACCCATCTATCCACCCAAGTCTTTATCCTTTCTCCATTTCCCACCTTCCATGTTGTGCCATCATCTAAAACATGTTTTGAGGCTAAAATACTGCGCCGTAAGTAACTCGGCTGATATCCAACAGAAGCATTATCAAAATTATGTCTCGGATAATATTTAGCCTTCAGGGTTTGAGAAGCGAGAGATGCCACATTGTTTCTAAGTCACCATGATTGTTTAGCGAGCATAGCGAGGTTAAAACAACGTAGATCTAAAGGCCATTCCACTTGAATGCTTAGCCTGAGTCATTCTAGCCAACTTACCCAGTGTGTTTTATGATCTCCCTCCCTCTTTCCCCACAAAAATCCCGCAATGGCACTCTCAATCACTTTACAGGCTGATATTGGTTGCAAGAAGCAACTCATAGTGTATGTGGGCATAGCCTGGATAAACATTTTCAACAAAATCTCTTTTCCTACAATTGGACAAAGCTTTCTCTTTCCATCCCTTTAGTTTGTTGATAACTCTGTCATGAATCACCTGAAAAACCTCTTTCTTAGATTTACCAATAAGGGTTAATAAACCTAAGTATTCGTAACGTCCCTCCACTGCCCTAACCCCCAATCTGCCCCGAAGATCATTTTACCTCCCTCAAAACATTTGCACTGGCAGATAACTCACATTTATCTAAGTTAAAACATCAATATAAGTAAAAGAATTAGTCAAAATCGACTGAATATTACTTAAAAGAGTTTCATTTTTGAACCAACCATATATATTGCTTAAAACATAATGAAACTTAATATTATTATTAATTATGTACAACATGATATTCTTCTTGATCTTTATTTTTTCATCAATCTTTGAATATGGTCTTCTTCTTCTTCTAGCGATGGACCAGTGAAGACTTAAGTCCATCGCTAGACTAATGGTCACTAAAAGCTAGTAACAACAATTTTCATCGCTATTTCATATCTAAACTTAACGACAGAATAGTGATAGAATTTTTTGTTGCTAAAAATAGTGATGAAAAATTTTGTCGCTATAAATTTATTTAATATTTTGTATATTAAAATTAATATATATATATATATATATATATATATATATATATTATATTTTATACTTGTAAATTTTTATATTTAATTTAAAAAATTAAAGTTAGTAAAATTAAAATTAATAAATTCATCATATTAATAATTCGATCGTCATACTTATAAATTATCAATTTATTGAATTTTGATGTTAATATATTATCAATTATTTAAATCTAAATATCAATATGTTATCAATTATAAAATAAATAAATCATAAAAATTTCAAACTAAACATTAACAAGTATAATTATAGATAATAAAATGAAATGTAATAACTTTAAGACTGCAAAATTTATACCTACACATTTTCAATTAATAATTACATATTTTCAAGTAACAAAAATTAACAATTACATATTTCACCTAACAAAATATTAAAATTACATATTTTCAATTAACATAAAAATAAGGAGGATGCGGTGGTGGAGGAGGCGTGGAGGAGGCAATGGTGGAGGACGTGATGGAAGCGGCTGCAGTCTGCGGCAGAGGAGGTGGAGGCCTAGATGAGGGAGGAAGAGAAGAAGGAAAGAAAGGGAAAAAAAAAGAGAAAATAATAGAGAAAAAAGGCAGAGAGACAAAGGAAGAAATAATGGAGAAAATAATATGAAAAATGAGTAGAGAAGAAATAAATAGAAGGTAAAAAATTTTAGTGATGCAAATTTCATTGCTAAATAATCGAAAAAAATTTTCATTTTCGAGCAAAAAAATTAGCAACAAAATTTTTGTTGCTAATCTATTAATATTTAGCGACGAAATCTGTCACTAATTTTTCCATCTAAATAACTTTTAAATTTCTATTTTGAAGTAAACAAATTAGTGATGAAAAATTTTATCTAAATTTTTTCCTAAATAATTTATAAATTTTTATTTTAGTGATGGAAGATTTCGTCACTAATCCTTTGCTATTTCAAATGGAATAAAATCCATTGCAAAATTTTTTCCCTAAATAATTTTAAAATTTTCTTTTTAGAGCTAAAAAGTTAATGAAGAAAAAGTTTGTCGCTAAATTAGCAATAAAATATTTTGTCACTAACTTAGCGATGAAATCAAATTCATTGCTAATTTTAGCGACAAAATATTCATTCACTAAGCCCTAATTTTTGCAAAATAATTAGCGACAAATATCAAATCCATTTATATATTAGTTTTTCTATTGCTATTTTGAAGGGAATTTGTCGATATTTAGAAATGAAAAATTTTCATCGGTAATTCCATTAGTATTTCATTAATTTTTTACAGTGATACCTGCAAAAGTATGTGGAAGTAATTAGATTTCAAAATATTCTAACCTCATTGTAAAACAAAAAAGAATTGAAACTATGCCATATCTAATAAATGATTACTAACCTCATTAATAGAAGCTTATTGAACATCTAATCAATACTTTAGTGCTATCAAATAAAGTGACTTGCGCTTCCTCGACACTATCTGTGAGACTTAACTTAAGCATGTATCTTGACTTTAATCAAAATAAATAGTAATAAAATAAAATTGAAAATATAAAATAAATATTTTAATTATTTAAAATAATAAAAATATTTTATTATACCAAAATATTATATATTAACAAATAATTTAAATAAAATCAATTTAATATTAATATAATAATTTTAATAAATTATTTTCAATTTTTTATAATAATTTATTATTTTTAAATTTTAATACTATATTATTATTAATTTTTTATAATAATTTATTGCTTTCAAATTGAAAATTGTATTATAAAATTATAATAAATACATTTAAAAAATAAAGTAAAAGTAATTGTTTTATTTATTATTGATGATAATTTAATAAATATAATTTTAAAATTTTGCAAAATAATATAAAAATAAAAAAATTAAAAGATAAATCCAATTCAACTGAGTCTGGATCGACTAGGTTTCCTAGTTTTGATCTAGACAGTTAGATTTTGATTAAATTTTATTTATTTTAATTTAAAAGTCAATTTGAATTGATCAAGAGTCTAATTTTCAAATTTTAATTCGATTGACCAAATCAATATGATATGTTCATAATTATTTTGAGTGCTTTGAAAAAGTTCAAAGGCCAAATATATGTTACTTGACTGAGATATCATGCGATACTTCTTTTTCTATATAAATTTTTTAGGAACAGATGAAATTGACAGGCGCTCAAATAGAATAGTGGAAATTAGGATTGGAGATCAGGGTCTTGTAATTTTATCGGATGTCCCCGAAGGGACCAGGGTCTTGTAATTTAGAAAATCAAAAATTAGGAATTTTAGAGATTAGGTTCAGTTTGAGATTTATGTGAGTTACGGTCGTCTCCACGTCAAAAAAAAAAAAAAGTATAAAAATTGAAAAAAATATTGTCCACGTTAATAGTTTTATATGGTGTCTGTTATCTGATCTAAATTTATTAATGGTAAAAATTATTAATAGTTTTATATGGTGTCTATTATCTGATATAAATTTATTAATGGTAAAAATTATTGATAGTTTTATATGGTGACTGTTATCTGATCTAAATTTATTAATGGTAAAAATTATATGATATCTCTCTATCTTTAAAAAGAATATTACAATCTCATAAATATGAAAACGTGAAATTGCAAAGTATTTCCTTTTGGCTTATTAGTCAAAAAGTTCAAATTTTTGCATATTTTGATAATTATATCTAATTCTTTTTAATTTTGACAAATTTAACCAATTTTGTAAAAATTTTGATAATTATAACTAATTTAAGATTTTGATCAAAATTAGATGACATTGTTTATGACATATCATACATATAATATTGAATTTTAAATCTAATAAAACTCATTAAACATATTTTTTAAAAAATTCAATCTTAGATGGATAATATATTAAGAATTATGTCATCTAATTTTGATCAAAATCTCAAATTTGTTATAATTGTCAAAATCTTTGTAAAATTAGCTAAATTTATCAAAATTAAAAAAATTGAATATAATGACACGTAAATGTTTGAATTTGTTTTTACCAAATGGCCTTTCCTTTTTGTACTTTTCCTTTTTGTGATTCTAACACTATTGTACTCTCTATATATGATCCTTTATTTATTTAATTTGTTTTATACACTATCAAGAGACCTAATTGAACTTAAGACCCATTTAAAATAATTGATGATATAGTTGATAGTTTATAATAGTTACTGATAGATGGTAGCTAATAATGGTTTGATATAAGTTGTTAATAGTTGGTAGCTAATAATGGTTTAATATCAGTTGTTGTTAATTCTTAAAATGACTAGGCGTCCTATTAATATTTGATATATTAAATTAAATAAATTAAAATGAAAATATAATAAAATAATATTTTTTTCATATATGCTTGTAAAGTATAATTTCAAAATTTAGAATGCTATGATTATTAATTTGTACTTATAAAATATTAATAAGGATTCCTTGTTAATATTAACAAGTATATGTCAGTATTTTTTTAGTAATTAAAATGTCCTACATAAAATTTATAAAAACTATACATAAAACTTTAAAATAAATTATTTTTTATATCAATAATTAAAATATTATAATCCATAATTGGTAGTCAAATGATAAAACTTTAAGAACAATAATATAGTAAAATAATTTGAACTTTTCTTATAATTGTAGAGTTTAAAAAAAACTTCAATAGGAGCACATAAAAAAAATACAGTTGATTGAAGTTATAATATAATGGTGTAGCAAACACATATTTCTTAGCTATTGAATGAAAAAACTCTATGCACTACATCAATAAGCTATATCAAATACTCTCTTGCATTAAAACTTTTAACACAAATTAAAATATTTAGAATTTGTGTTAGGAGTTTTAGCATCCGAATGATTTTTTTTTTAAAATCATAATAGTAACATTACAATAATTTAAGGGAATGTAATAGCCTCGTATTTTTATGTCAATAATTGGGCAAATAAATGAAAAATCCTGTCTTCATGGGATCGACTAGGGTTCGTCTGTTGAATTATGGTGGCTCATTTGATATCCCATATCGGAGAAATAACAAAGGGAAGAGAGTTCCTTTTGTTATAAATAGAGTCATATCCCACATCAGAAATAGACTAAAAGAGTGAGAGTTTGTTTTGTTATAAATAGAGCCTTAATTCCTTTAGTTTAGAAATCCCAAAAAATTGTCTACTCATCTCTTAGGCAATTTTCAATATTTCTCCCTCTTTTGTAATATTTCATTTTGTAGTCCTTTTCTTAGTGAAATATAATTTTGGTAGTGTCCGAGGACGTAGGCATAATTGGCCGAACCTCGTTAAGTTCTGGTGTTCTTATTTTGTCTTTATTTTCAATAGCTATTTTGTAGGGTATAGTTGTAGTGATATATT